>CANUEX010155848.1:0-65053 GCA_948099535.1 Jatropha multifida | reverse complement strand
GAATTTTTGCAAAAATATAGCTAGCATAGAAAACACTTGATTTCTTTTCATGTTAATAGATTTTTGATATTTTTAAGATTGTGAATAATTATCTTCAACCATATTAAGCTAGTTTTGCTTTGTCTCGTCTTGTTTAGTCTTATTTTGTTTTATTACTTGAGGATAAACAATGGTTTAAGTTTGGAGAATTTTGATAAGTCATATTTTTATAGTATTTTTAGCTTAGTTTTTATTAGGAATTTTAGTATTTTTATTTACTTTTATTAGTTTTTCACTTAAATTTGTTTATATTTTTAAGTAAGTTCCTATGATTCTTGATAAGCTTGATTTGAAGGGTTTTTAATAGAAAAATAGCCAAAAATTGCATCAAAGAAGGTTGGGGCTGAAATCAAAAGTTTAAAGCTCAACATGGCCAAGTCAGGGAAGTACACGAGCTGGCCATGCAAGGCCACAGCTGTGGCACCTACTGGAAACTCAACTGAGTCGAATTTGGTTATTCAGGCCGTGTAGATCTGAGACATGGGCTTGGTCTATGCATGGGCTGCATGAAAATAATAAAATGGCTCATCTTAAGCATTGCTCAAGCCCAACCTGATGAACGAAGACTCCTAAATAGAAAGGAATCCAATTCAAATTAGTTTCCTACTCGGATTTGAAGACACCCTATGAAGTCTATATAAAGAGAGATCACAACAGTAACAAGGGTATTCAATCGATTTCTCATTGAATCTTAGATCTCAAATCTGGATTCTATTTTTTTCTTAGTTTTTCTCTCTCTGTAAGAATTCAAGCAATCAAGTTGTGTAAAGAATAAAGGGAGCCGTCTACACTATTGTTTAACTAGTTTTTATCTCTAAACTCTTGATCTCGTTTTTATTTCCATTAATTCTTGTTATTTATGGAATTATTTTCAGATTTTACTGAGTTTTATTTAATTGCTATGTCGAACTAAACTCTCATGCTAGGGAATTGATGTAGCTTAACTTCTATCCCAATTTATGATATTAGATTTATTTTTCTTTGTTCAAGTTATAATTTATTATTGAACTTAATGCTTCCAAGTAGATTTTATCCCCTGGATTGATTTATTTCATTAATCACTATCGGAAGAAGGGTTTTTGGATAAGAAAAGGGTAATAAATTACATGGGAATAATAACTTGATGCAAAAGCTATATGGTTTGACTCATGGAGGGTTTTCATAATTTAATAACCTTAGGTTATGAATTCTTGAACAAACCATAAAACTTAATGATTTAATTCATGTTTAGTTGCACTATTGGGAGATAGGCAATTAATGGGATAAAATAGCTAACAATACATTAAGAGAGCTTGTTAGTGACTTTAGGGTTGTTTTCCCTACTTAAACAATTAAAATTGATTAACAAACTAATAAAGTAAATTGGGTAGAGTTAAGTGAAGTCAATATCCCTAGTAGCTTTTAACCCTTGATTTCTCTTCATCAATTATTTTTTTTTTGAATTCTTTTCTACTGTTTTATTTTATTTTAGTTTACTTTTACAAATATCATCTTTATTATCGTTTAAATAATAGTAGATTAAAATAATTTTGGTACTTGGTGTACAATTTTCGTGGGACGATACTCTACTCACTCTTTATTACTTGTTGTGATTTTGTGCACTTGTGAAAATTGCTATCAAAGGTGTCTTCGAATCCGAGTAGGAAACTAACTGGCCTAATTAGGAGGAAGTATTATTTGCGTAGGAAACTGATTTTGAGTTGGATTCCTTCCTAATTAGGAGTCTTCTTTCACTAAATTAGGCTAGAACAATGCTAAAATGGGCCCTTTATTATTCTCATGCAGACCCATGCATAGGTCATGCCCATGTTTCAAATCTACACAAGCTAAATAGCTAAATTTGACCCAGTTGAGTTTCTAGCAGGTGCCACGAGCCGTGGCGTATTCATGGCTTGCCCGTGTACTTCACTGATTTGGTCATGTTGAGCTTTAAGCTTGAAATTTCAACTCCAACTTCTTTGATGTGATTTTTGACTATTTTCCTGCCAAAAACCCTTCAAATCAAGCTTATCAAGAATCAAGGACACTTAATTAAAAATATAAATAAATCTAAGTGAAAAACTAATCAAAGTAATTGAAATTACTAAAATTCCTAATAAAAACTAAGCTTAAAATACTATAAAAAATATGACTTATCAAAGAGCAACATTATCACACAGTACTCAGAGTTTTTTAGTTTTTGCATCATTGTGTGTATACTTTTTTATCATCTCGAAAATCTCTATGCTTTAAACAATGATTTGAAGGCTCCCTTCATGTGCATGTGTATGTGTGTGTGAGTGAGTGTGTGTATATATATATATATATATATGTTCTTCATGATTAATTCTCAATTCTCTTTTAATGATTATCTAATGCTGCTCTTTCTTAAGGCTTTTACTCATGTATTTGAGGATTGTGTTTTTGACTCTGTTTTCTTTCTGGATTAAATTTGACCAATTGATCTCGTTATACAGTGATTAATATGCCATTCAAACCATATTTGTATCACTTTGTTAAGTTAATTTCTTGTGTAAATTCTAAAAACATGATTCCTAAATTAATTTGAAAATATTCTCTCTTATTACACTACATTTGGTGAGGGATTCACTTGCCTAGATCGGTTCATGGCCCCATCTATAGACTAAACTAATGAAAATGGAAAATTTTATTGGAATAAAAGTATCTCTAATCTTATATGAGAAAAAAAAGGGGAAAAAATGAGAACAATTTAAAAAAAATTATATTTTCATTGATTTGGTCCATAAGTGGGGCTATGGACTCGATCCACATAAGTACAATCCATTTGGTTAACGTTTGAAATATAATATCATTAAATTTTACTTTTAGTGTGAAATTTACATTAAAATTAATTATATATATATATATTATATTTTATTATAACTCATTGAATACAATATGAAAATGGTCAAGTACATAAATTCAGTTTTGAATTTTGCAACTTTAACTCTATGGTATCTTGTATTTTGTTAATGAGACCTATTATGCACTTGAATTTATAAATTTTAGTAATATTGAATATCTTTCTAGATTAACAACAATAGTTTTTAGATTTTCAGATTTTGACTGCAAAGTATAGATTTGACATGTGGTTATCATATTTTTTACAATAATAATTTTTATAAATTTCAACTAATATGTTTTTAATTTATATTTATCGTGCTCTCCATTCCACCTCCGATGATGATTCTGACTTCGGTCAAGTTATTCAAGATTTCAAAGTTATTTTAGCTCATAGGCCAAATAAGTTTGTTTCTTGGGTTTATAGACAAGTAAATTTATATATATATATATATATATATATATATATATATATATATATATATAAATTTATCTAATTTTGCAAGTTGAAGTATTCAATAAGATGATATGGAAACTGAAATGTCTGATAAATGTAATTTTATAAGTTGAGGTGGTTGATGAGTCAAAGTAAAGATGCCACAAAGTTAAAATAACAAAGTTCATGAGTAAATTTATGTATTTGACATATAAAAATAGTATACTAATATAAAAAAAAGAAAGTATAGCAAAAAACTGTAAACTAATATGAAAAGAAAGGAAGTAGTGGTAGAGGTAACTGTTAATGCTCTATTTTTACCCCTTATACTTGATGATGAAAATCTTTTACTTCTTTCATTAATTAACTTTGGCAAATTTTCAAATTATTCGGTTATATTTTCCTTTAGGTAAAGAATATATATTAATAAAAATGCATAGCATGAAGCTTTTTGCATGGCATTGGAGTAAATGGTAATAGTAATATGGATTTTTTTCAACATGATCCGAAAGACAGTAAATACCATGGAAAACTTTTTGCATTATATTGGAGTTTCTTTTACAACCTATAACAATTAGGTTATTTAAACTTAATTGAAAAATTATATTAATTAAAGATATTTAATATAAAAATAGATCGAAAATCTTTTAATTAATATAATAAAAATATTTAAGAATTGACCTTTTATTATTTATACAAAATTTAAGATTTTCGTTTAAAAAATAAATTGATAAAAATCCTTTGATTGAGATCTTTTAGAAAAAGCCAGTCGCACACTTAGTTTTCTTTTTTTTTTTTTCCTTTTTAGAAAAAATCAAACTAGAAATTAAGAGGAAACTTATTAGGAAACTGGACTAGTTTATATTGTGATAAAGATATTCTCTCTTGTAATTAGTTATTTGTTATTTTATTGTATATATCCTTCTTGATTTTGTGGTTGTCTCAAGCACATTACTTGTATATGTATATTGATTATTATTGTGAATAATAGTGTATTACTTATTACTTCAACAATCCCTTATGGTATCATAGCTTATCATTACCTAGTGGCATTTATTTTAGAAACCCTAGGTGTTCACCTTCTTCTTCCATGGCTGGTTTACCTACCAACGTCACATCATCCTTTGAGAAAGAGAAAGACTCCTTTCCCTTATCTATACTTGCTCAAACACTATCTAATAATATTAATCTCTCATCTGAAAATCAACTTATATCCATCAATACCTTTGCCCATGTCCCAACCAAACTCACATCCACAAATTATCAATCTTGGCATGAGCAATGGTATTCATTGTTGATTGGTATGATTTTCTAAAATTTATTGACCAACCACTTTCATCTAATCTCTCCTCTAATCCATACTGATTTTGGCAAGGTCAACTTATTAGAAGTGTCGTTATTGCTTCTTTATCACCTGAAATTATTTCTTTTGTTATTGGACCAAAAACCTCATATAAAGTCTAACAAAGTCTAGCCAACACTTATGCCAAACCATCCCAAGCTCGTATCGTGAGTTTGCAAGAATCCCTGTTTATTATGAAAAAGTGCACCATGTCTATTATAGATTTTCTTCAACAGATCAAAGTGACAACGTCCTTGCTTGCCTCGGTTGGTGTTCAAATTTCAATGAATGAAATTGTTTTTTATGTCCTTCATGGACTTCCATCCGAGTACAAAGAGATCGCTGCTGCCTTGAGAGCTCGTGAGACACCCATCTCCTTTGAAGAACTTCATGAAAATTCACAAATTTTGAAACACACTTTACTAGAGAATCAAATTTTGTTTCTTCCCCGATCACTATGAATTACACCAACACCAAATCTGGCCCTCTTTCCACTCAAATGTCTCGGTCCAATCGACCACAATCACCTCGTTCACTATTCCCACACTCAAACTCATACCTCTTCTTGGATCTCCCACGGTTCTCGACCATCAAGGCTCTAAGCCTTTTATTATTTGTCAATTTTATGATAAACCAAGCCATGTTACCAGACAATGCTGGAAATTGCTTAAGCTTTGTCCATAGCTAGTTGGTACATCAAATGAAGCTTCTACAACACAACCACAAGTCAATTATGCCACACAGAAATGTATCTTCTTTTGATTCTAAATGGATAGTGGATTCTAGTGCAAATCAACATGTTACTCAGGATCTTTAAAATTTGTCTTTGGGTTTAGAATATGATGGTGCTAAAGATGTTGTGCTTGGTAATGGTAATAGCTACCCTATAGCTCATATTGGTTATCTCCCTCTGCCCTCTTTATCTTGCCCTTTACATTTGTCTGATGTCTTATATCTTCCTGCTTTGAATAAAAACCTTATCTCTATTTACCAATTTGTGTTACCAATACTATAGAGGTTGCATTTAACCCTTATTCATTTACTCTGAAGGATTTTTGCATAAGGACTCTTATGGTAGAAGGAAAGTCTAACGATGGCGTTTATGAGTGGCCATTTGACATTCTAGTATCCAGAGTGTGTCAACCATATGTTTCTCACACAATCATCACTTCCCATCTTGTCTGGCATCGATGTCTTGGGCATCCTTCCACTCTTATCCTACATCTAATTCTCAAAAATCTTCATTTACCTGTTTCATTTTTGGTTGATAATAAGTTTTTTTTTGTACTTCTGGTAAGTGAAATAAAAGGCACAAAATTCCATTTTTGAATCATCAATAAAAAGTTCAGCTCCTTTGAATTAATTTATTCTAATATTTGGGGTCCAGCCCCTGTTCCTTCCGTAAATAGCTTTCACTATTACTTAATTCTTGTTGATAATTTTACCAAGGATATTTGGTTATTTCCTTCTCAAAGAAAATTTGATGTTTCCATAAATTTTCCCTTATTTAAGAAGATTGTTGAAAAATATTTTCATAGACAAATAGTAACGTTATACTCTGATAATGATGGTGATTTTATTCATCTTAAATCATTTCCTCAAGAAAATAGGATTTCTCAGTTCCTTAGACGGGCATACACTCTTGAACATAATGCTACTACTGAATGTCGTCATCAGCACCTCATAGAAATTGGTTTAACCATACTTCATCTTGCAAATTTACCTTTATCTTTTGGTCTGATGCCTCTGCAACTTATCTCATCAACATAATTCCCACCTCTGCCTTGTATAATGACTCTCTTTTCTATCATCTCCATGGTTACCAACCCAACTATAATAAACTTTGTGTCTTTGGTTGTCTTTGCTATCTATGTCTTCGTTCCCATAATGCTCATAAACTTCAACTACGCTTCTCACCATGTGTGTTTCTGGGTTACTACTCTAATCAAAATGCTTATAAGTGTTCCAATACTTCAACATCTAAACTTTATCTCTCTCGACATGTATACCTTGTTGAGTTCAGCTTTCCCTATTCATCTTTGTATAATAAGTCTAAATGCACCATATCTTATACTCCTGATACCTAGTCTCCCATTCATTTTGTCCTATCCAACTCCTATGGTACTTTTTGTTAGAGGTAATGCTAAAATATGTTAGAATTTGTCAAATTTCTGTTAGAATAATATCCCTATTTTTTAGTCATTGTGGACTGTTAGGGAAATCATTTCTGTTAATAATGCTCCTGAATTTCTAGCTTGTTCATTGTTATTTTTCTTGTATTTAAGGAGTTCATCTATCAATGGGAACTATCTGTTCTACCAATTTATCTTTTGTGCCTATAACTCGTTTTTTAAAAGACCTCTATTATTTTTACCTCTCTTCTACAGGGAGAAGTCTCTGTGTACACTCTTTGTTTATTTTAACATCTAGTATCAGAGCCTCTATGGCTAACAATAGTATCAATCCTTCTATTCTAGCAATTCCTATCTTCAAAGGACATGGGTATGAAGCTTGGAGCACCAAAATGAAGACTCTCTTCATCTCTCAAGATTTATGGGAGTTTCTTGAGAAAGGCCATGATGAATCGGCAGTTACACCTGAGGTTCATAAGAAAGATGCAAAGGCTCTTTTTTTTATTCAGCAGGCTATTGATGAAACTATTTTCCCTCACATTGAAGCAGCTACAAAGGCAAAGGAAGCTTGGGATGTGCTTCAGAAACGTTATCAAGGCAACTCAAAGGTATTAATCGTCAAATTGTAAACACTCCGAAGAAATTTTGAAGGTGCTTTCATGAAAGAAAATGAGTCTCTTGAAGCTTATTCCATTAAGCTGTCTAAGATTGTCAACCAGATGCGGAGATTCGGAGATGATGTGACCAAGCAAAAAGTGGTTGAGAAGATTTTGAGAAGTTTGCTGTGAAAATAAGAACACATAGTGGCAGCCATAGAAGAAGCAAATGACTTAAGTGATTTCACTGTCGATGAACTCATGGGATCTTTATATTCTCATGAAGATAGATTGAAGCGATACGATGGTCACGGTGGGATTGAGAATGCCTTTTTCACCATGTTACAGCTACCTAACAATAATTCCAATAGCAACAATGAGTTTAGCAACAATGGTACAGGCGACTTTGGTTGTGAAAGGTATAATGGTAGAGGCGGCAGACGTTCTGGTGTTCGATATCAAAATCCAAGAGCAGAAGTGAACAATGGTGAACCTAAAAAATTTTAGTGTTTTTTTTGTGGTAAACCTGGTTATATTGAAAAATATTGCAAAATGAAGAAAAGACATGAGAAAGAAAAAAAATTCAAGTTCGGAGAATCATGCAAAATTGGCTGAACAAGATGCAAATGACTATAATTAAAGCTTATTTTTTGCTGGAAATTCTTCAACATCCTCTCCACCAAATGTTTGGTTCTTTAACAGTGGATGTAGCATCCATATGATAGCAAAATTAGAGGACTTCATCAATTTTGACAGATCATTTCAAACCACGGTAAAAATGGGAGATGGAAGGATTCTTGAAGTACGTGGAAGAGGTAATGTGAAAATTGACTCCGATTTTAACAAATGCATTAAAAATGCTCAATATGTTCCTGAGCTTGATTCAAATTTGTTAAGTGGGGCTATTCACTTGTTTTTGAGGACATGTCTTGTACTGTTTTTTTTTATTCTAGGAAGCTGGATATGTTAATGAATTCTCCACTTTCTAGCAATAACTTATTTCCTCTTCATCATGATGGCTCACAACATGCCTTCAAAGCGACTTTGGATGATAATAATTGGTTATGGCATCATCGATTTGGGCATCTGAATTTAAAAGTCTAGAACAGTTGGCAAGTCAAGAGCTGGTAGAGGGGCTGCCAAAGATTCATTTTGTTGATAGCATGTGTGAAGGGTGTGTTGTTGGGAAGCATCACCGTGATCCCTTTCCAAGTGGGAAAGCTAGAAGAGCTTCAAGACCTATAAAATTAATCCATGCTGACATTTGCGGACCCATGAAGACTCTCTCATTGAATGACAACAGGTATTTCTTAGTTCTTGTTGATGATTTTAGTCGAATGTCGTGGGTTTACTTCCTCAAATAAAAATAAAAATCTTTTTCTCTCTTTCAGAAGTTCAAAGCTCTTGTTGAAAACAAAGTCAGCACTCCATAAGAATTCTAAGAATAGACCATAGATAGTTTCTATCTAAAGACTTCGAAAGTTTTTGTGAAGAATGTGGTATTCAAAGACAATTGGCAGCCAGTTATACTCCACAACAAAATGGAGTCGTCGAGAGGAAGAATCGGAGTCTAGTGGAGATGGGAAAGAGCATGTTGAAAGCTAAAAATCTACCTAATAGTTTCTGGGTAGAGGCGATACATACAACAACATATCTTCTTAACCGATCTCATACATCAACCTTATATCAACAAACACCATTTGAAGCATGGCATGGATGGAAGCCTAACGTAACTCATTTCAAAATCTTCGGTTGTATTGCATTTGTACATGCCCCATCTCAAACAAGAACGAAATTGGAAGACAACAGTACCAAGTGCATTTTTGTAGGTTATAACATTAAAACTAAGGGATATCATTGTTATAATCCTGTTAGTAAGAACTTACTAATCAGCAGTGATGTTGTTTTTGATGAGAAGAGTTCCTAGAATTGGAATGAGTTGCAAAATTTTTTAGAGGTTTTACAGGTTGAAGATGATACCATTACTGCACTAGCACCAATTTCACCTAATGTTTCTATTACAGCTCCTTCAACTCCTCCAACTAGTCCACTTGATCAAGTAAGATCAAGCTCATCATCACTAGAAATGCCTCCCAGAAAATGGAAGTCTTTGGCTCAGATTAATGCTACTTCATATGGACCTTGGCAATATTGTAATCTAGCGCAAGCTGTTGAACCATGTTCATTTGAAAAGGCTGAAACTTGTGCTGAATGGCGTGTTGCCATGGATGAGGATATGGAAGCCTTGGAGCAAAATCAAACATGGGAGCTTGTAGATCTACCAAAAGGAAAGGAAGTTGTTGGTATCAAATGAGTCTACAAAGTAAAATACTTAACTGATGTGTCAGTTCAAAAGCTAAAAGCAAGGCTGGTTACTCGAGGCTACATGCAACAAGAAGGTATAGATTTTGATGAAACTTTTGCTCCTGTTGCTCATTTTGATATGATATGAAATCTCTTGGTAGTAGCTACTCAAAATCAATGGCATGTTTATTAGTTTGATGTCAAATCAGCTTTTTTGAATGGAATTCTAGAGGAAGAGATACTTGTCAAACAACCTCAAGCTTATGAAATCATAGCAGTCGAACAAAAGGTGTATCATCTGAAGAAAGCTTTGAATTGCTTGAAGCAGGCTCCATGTGCCTAGTATGACAAAATCAATGGTCACTTGGAGTCTCATGGTTTTAAAAAAAGTCCAAGTGAATCCACTTTATATGTCAAAGTGGAAGAGGACAACCAGGTGCTGCTTGTGTGTTTATATGTTGATGAATTGATTTATTCAAGTAATAGTACTTCTTTGTTGAATAATTTTAAAAAGATTATGATGGATGAGTTTGAGATGACTGATTTGGGTTTGATGTGTTATTTTCTTGGTTTGGAAGTGATGCAAGCAACTGATGGTATTTTTATTTCTCAAAAGAAATATGTGAAGGACTTGCTTAAGAAATATCATATGGTGCATTGAAATCCAGTAAACACTCCTATGAGCACTGAGCAACAATTTACGTTGCATGATAATGAGGAAAAGGTTGATGCTGGTTCTTTTTTAAGCTTAATTGGGAGTTTGATGTATTTAACTAATAGCAGACCAGACATTCTTCAGGCAACAATTCTCTTGTCTAGATTTATGCAAAGTACCAATAAAATTCATCTTGGTGCAACAAAGTGAATTCTGAGATATTTAAAGGGAACAATCTTTCATGGGACTTTTTATGCTAAAAATAATAATCTTATTTTGAATGGCTTCTTTGATAGTGATTGGGCAGGATGTGTAGAAGACAGAAAGAGTGCTGGTGGCTATATTTTCTTTTTGGGATCGAGTGTTATAGCCTGGAGTTCAAAAAAACAAGCTACGATAGCCTTATCATCAATCGAAGCTGAATACATGGCAATTACAACCACAGCTTGTCAAGTAGCATGGCTCAAAAGAATCTTAGAAGACATGAAACAGAAGCAAGAATTTGCTACAACTATTTTTTGTGATAATCAATCCACAATTTCCTTAGCAAAGAATCTAGTTCATCACAGCCGTTCAAGGCACATAGAGATAAGGCACCATTTTATTGGAGAGTTAGTTGCTAAAGGAGTTGTCACTCTAGAATTCTACAGTACAAATGAACAAGTAGCAGATTTGTTTACGAAGCCGCTACCGTTTGATAAGTTTACTTATTTTAGAGAATTAATTGGAGTTAAGAGTTTCAGCATTAAGGGGGAGTGTTAGAGGTAATGCTGAAATATGTTAGAATTTGTCAAATTTCTGTTAGAATAATGTCCCTATTTTTCAGTCATTGTGGATTGTTAGGGAAATCATTTCTGTTAATAATGCTCCTGAATTTCTGGCTTGTTCATTATTATTTTTCTTGTATTTAAGGAGTTCATCTATCAATGGAAAATATATGTTCTACCAAATTATCTTTTGTGCCTATAACTTGTTTGTTAAAAGGCCTCTATTATTTTTACCTCTCTTCTATAGGGAGAAGTCTCTGTGTATACTCTTTTTTTATTTTAACACTGTTGACGTGTCACCTGTACCTCACCTGACATCATCTATGGCTGTCGCTTTGCCAGATATGTCGTTGCTTATGTAGACTTTCTCCAGTAACCCAAGGCAATCAATTTCTCCATTTTTCAAGTAAACAAACTTTTGCCTCTCTTACCCAATCTTCTGGTCTTTGGCTGCTTCATTCCATCAAAGCCTAAACCCATACAACCACCACAATCGACAAGTAGAAATAATATCTAAAAACCAATCAACCGCCTTTGTCTTTCTATTGAAGCCACCACACTACAGAAGCGTTGTGTACCCAAAATTATTGCACAAGCACTTATGAAGGAAGAATATCTTGCACTTATGAAACAATAAACATGGTCACTTGTACCAACCTCCTCGGCCTCAAATGTAGTCAGATGCAAATGGTTGTTTTAGATAAAATGTGATTCTAATGGCAAACCAATTCGGTATAAAGCATGTTTCACTGCTTGAGGCTTTACTTAAAGACCAGGTTTGGATTTTGATCAAAATTTTATCTCTTATAGCTGAATAGTCTACAATCTAGATTATTCTATTTATTGAAATTACTCGTGATTAGCCTTTGAGATAGGTTGATGTGAATAATGTATTCTTACATGGGAAAATCCCTGAAATTGTATTTATGGAGCAACATCCTGGGTTTGTTGATAAAAAGCCTCATGTTCATGTATGCTACCTTGAAAAATCTCTTTGTGGCCTCAAATAGGCTCTTGTGCTTGGTTCCATGAGCTATAAAAATTTCTAGTTTTAGTTGGATTCATTCACTCTCAATGAGACAATTGTTTATTTATTTACTCTAAGGCAAGTATTGTTATTTATCTTCTTATTTATGTTGATGATATTATCATCACTAGTCACAACTTTCAGGATGTGGAAAACTTTATTCATAAATTCAATAAGCAATTCTTTATTAAAGACTTGGGTGATTTACATTTCTTTCTAGGTGTTAAGGTTAATTGTACTCCTACTGGTTTGTTTCTCTCTCAGTAAAATTATATTTGAAAATTACTCGAGAAAGCTCAGATCCAAGGGGCAGATTCTATTTCTACACCACTATCACCTTTGACCTCTTTAAGTCTTGATGATTCTACTAATTTAGCTAATGCATCTAAATTTTGGGCTATTGTTGGTAGTCTTCAATATAGATACTTTTAACTTGGTCAGATATTGCCTCTAAGGAATTGTTCCACTATAAGATGGTAGAAGGCTCTTCAGTTTTTGTTCACATTTTGAAGATGATTGGCCATATTGAAAAATTGGGTCAATTAAGCATTGTTATGGACCATGAGTTGAGTATTGACTTAATCTTACAATCCTTACCACCCAACTATTCACATTTTATTTTGAATTTTAATATGAACAAACTAGATGCTTCCTTACCTGAGTTGCTTGGTATGCTTATCACTGTTGAAAGAGCCTTTAAGAAGGATATAACTCCTATACTTCTAGTTCAGCCTACTAAGGCTCAAAAAAAGCCCAAGAAGAAGTAGAATTAGAAGAAGGCATTGAAGCCTAATGGAGGTTTAACTAAAGAAAAGGGAACCTACCACCACTGTGCTAAAGATGGCCACTGGAGGAGGAATTGTAGGGAATATCTTGTGACTATGAAAGCAAAGAAGCTTGCAAAAAGCATCTGCTTCATGTATGTTTATAATTGAAATTAATCCTTCTATTTTCAGTTCTTGTGTATTAGATACCTAATATGATTTTCATATTAATAATGTGCAGGAACTAAAGAAAAATAGAAAATTGAGGAAAGATGGACGTACGTATAGCCTGTGGAGCACAGGTTGCTACATTAGTTGTAGGAACATATTTTCACTTAGTATTATAAATTGCTATCTTTTTAGTACTTAGTAGAAACATTGTTTCAGTTTTGGTATTAAATTTTGAATAATGGATTCAAATTTTGTTATTGTGAACAACAGTTATTCTTTTAATAATAAAGATATTTTTTATGGAACTAGAATTAATATAGATGATTTTTATAATGTTCTATTAATAAACTCTTCATCAACATAAACAGCAAGAAATTTAAAATAGATAATAAAAATTATCATATCTTCAACATTGTAGACTTGGTCACATTAATAAAATAAGAATCACTAAGTTGCATAAAAAAGATTACTTTAAAACTTTTCTATCATGAATCATATGAAACTTGTGAATCCTATTTAATGGATAAAATGACTAAAAGACCCTTTATGTGAAAAGGTGAAAGATCAAAGAATTATTTGGCCTAATACATTCAGATGTATGTGGACCCATTACTACCCAAGACATAGGTAGATGTGAATGTTTCATTATAGTTACTAATGACTATACTAGATATGGTTGTGTGTATATATAACGAAGCACAAATCTGAATTTTTGAAAAGTGTAAGGAATTCAGAAATAAAGTTTGAGAAACTAACTAAAGTATTAAAACACTTCGATCTGATCGAGGCAGAAAATACTTAAGTTTAGCATTTCGAGATTATTTGTTAGGAAATGTGAATCTTACCTTATTAGATATAGTACGATCCTTGATGAATCTTGCATAATTATCTTCATTTTTTTAAGGATATGTCTTAATAATGCGATATACCTTCTAAATAAAGTTCCATCAAAATCTGTTGATAAGATTTTATACAATATGTGGGCCAACACACTTATGTGAAGCATTTGGGATCTAATAAGCTATGCGCTAAATTAGATAGATGTAAGTTTGTGCGATCAAAAGAAATTATTGGATATTATTTCAACCATCTTGTTGAGAGAAAAATGTTCATCTCAAAACATGTCACCCTTCTAGAAAAACTTTATCTTTAAAGGAAATAGAAGCAGCCATATAGAACTTAAAAAGTTCAAGAACCTCAAACATACATTAAAGATGGAACTAGAAAAAAAATTGTTACATTAGATGAATAGTCAAAATACATTGATTAATGAACCACTACATAAATCTATCAGTATGAGTTGTACTCTTACAAAGGTTGGACCTTCTTGTGGATACTCGAACCTAACAAATATAAAGGATAAATGTTTGACATTATACTTGCAATTATAGCATGTTATGATTATGAAATTTATCATATTGATGTCAAAATTGCATTCTTAAATAGCAAATCTAATGATTTTTGAATCAAAGGAATTTTCTAATATAGTATGCAAACTACGAAAGTCCATTAGTAGACTTAAGCTAGCCTTTACGAAATGAGAATATTTGTCTTAATGAAATAATTAAAATCGTTTGATTACAACAAAAATGTGGATGATCTTTGTGTGTATAAGAAGGTCAATGAGAGCGGAATGATATTTCTTATACTGTATATTAATAATAGGAAACTACATTCTACTACTCTAAAAGTTTGGTCATCCACGAACTTCTCCAATAGAGAAGCGGCTTATATAAATGGTATTAAAATCTATTTTGATAAGCTACTAGAATTATATAACATTTGTTGATAAAGTACTAAGACAGTTTAGCATGGAGGAATCCAAAAGAGGATACCTACCTATATATCAATTTGATTTGGATGAAAGTCACTGGACTACCGTTAAAACTATCCTTAAATATTTAAAAATAAAGATACTTTTCAATTATAGAGAAACTAATGAACAAATAGTTCATGGATACATTGATGCTATATGATCAAACACATGGATAATTGGCTTTAGTACAAGTGGGAGATTGTTAATTATATGGCCTATAGCCAATTTCATTGGTTATATCTTAGATATAATATTTCAAATAATTAATATTTTGTTATAAATAAAAGACATTTATTTATCTTTTATATTCTATTATTTGAATCTTGGTAAAAGGTAAAGTCCATGAGATAATATTTGTAACACTAGCCGCCCGATCCCAGAAGACTAGACGCGATCACCACATTCGGTGTCGGAGAACCATCTTATCTATCCTAAATCATATATTAGAAGTAGCTAAGTTTTCATAAGGAGGCAAGTAAAATTTTTTTAAAAAATAAAAGCTTAAGGAAATTCCTATGAAAATTTGCAAGAGTTTCCCTTAAAAAAAATGAAACTTGCCAAACAAATGAAAAAGATAGCATTTCCAAATATAATCCTCCAAACCCCAATACTCCAAATCAACACAATAGTTACGTAGCACTTCTAAATATCTACGTTAGACCATCATAGGTTCTATCATATTATATGCCATCCATTCTCAATCAATTACTAATAATCATACTCTTAGAATTCATATAAAAATGATATTTCTTATTTAATTACATACTTCATTAATTTACAAACTTAGTGTATACAATCTCTTACAATATTTTGATACATGTCATAAATACATTCTAATACATATCCTACCCAAAATAAGATTTTCTTCTCTGATACTACGCCTCCGGACTTTGGATAGCATTCACCGCTCTTAACCTGCATGTGATAAAAATCGACGCGATGAGTATAAAACTCAGTGATGATAAATAATTTAACAATACCATAAATGAGGTTGCCTAAGAAACAAACTTAAAATATAACTTAAAATACTTAAATCAGATATAAAAACACCGAAGATGTACAAAACAAATTAAATATTCCAAACATCATAAATAAATTCCTTCTTAAAAATAATTTCATAGTTTGACAAATATAAGAAAAATTCTATAAATACAAATTCGTTTCCATTTTCTTTTATAACAGAACAGAACTTATTCTTAGTTGAGGGTTCATACGTATACTGAGAGAAATATAATCAGATTCGGTTACGTAGATACAGATTTAGCCTGTGAAGGCGCCAATAGAGATTTGGCCTGTGAAAGTGCCATCGGATAACTGAAATAATTGGCCTATGAAAGCACCATCAGATGTGGCCTATGAAAGTGTCATCCAATAATTCGTCTATGAAAGTGCCACTAGAAAATTAGTGTTAGGATTATAATTAATTAGGAGCTTAATTGTATATATCTTTTGATTAATCAGATGAGAATGCAAATACTTTTAATTAATATTTTGCATTGCAAGCTTTTACTCTTTGCTGTTAGTATTTAACAGTTCAACAATGATGTGGCTTAGTGAGCGTTATGTGGCAGCCATGTCATTAAAACTATATATCTTGTATGTTGACTTCCGTCAAAACTTATGAATGAATTCCTAAAAGTATATTTCTTATTTTTCTCTTCTCTTCCTCTTCTCTTAATTTCTTTGTTCTTTCACTAGCCAAACAGCTCTGGATCCCTGACAGAGCCAAGTGGGTTAGGTTTATGATTCCTAATCCTAACAATCCGGTATTAGAGCTTAATTGTATATATCTTTTGATTAATCAGATGAGATTGCAAATACTTTTAATTAATATTTTGCATTACAAGTTTTTACTCTTTGCTATTAGTATTTGATAGTTCATCAATGATGTGGCTTAGTGAGCGTTATGTGGTAGCCATGTCATTAAAACTATATATCTCGTATGTTGACTTCCATCGAAACTTATGAATGAATTCCTAAAAGTATATTTCTTATTTTTCTCTTCTCTTCCTCTTCTCTCAATTTCTTTGTTCTTTCACTAGCCAAACAGCTCTGGATCCTTACCAGAGCCAAGTGGGTTAGGTTTATGATTCCTAATCCTAACAATCTAGTATCAGAGACTTCAAATCTTGAGGAACCCCTAATTACTTTGGTCACCAACCCAGCGAAGGCAGTCACCATGACTAACGCAGTGCAAATCTAGACCCTGGAGGATCGATCCGACACTCATGAGTAATCGATTGGAGAACTAAATGATCGTTTCAAACGCCTTGAAGAAACTGTCAATCAGAGTACTGCCAACATACAGTTAGAACTCTTAGAACTCTGATCAATAGTTGAAACCCCACATGCAAACCCGAACAAAACCTTAGTAGATCTTTCTCACTGGATGGGAACACTGGCCGACATGCTTAAGTCTTCGCAGAAAGGTAAGTCCACGACTCCCCCTTTCATTGATGTCGAGATAAAAATTCCACTTAGGGAAAAGGGTATTTTTGACTAATCCTCGTCGAGAACAAGGTGAATCCTCCATTCCTAACCAGCCACCCTTTCTCACAGAACTGGGGTCCCCTCCACCAAACCCTAATATCTCTGGATCTAGACCTGGTTTTCTTAACCCTAATTTGGTGGAGATCGGGGGTCACACTATCAATATCCCACATATGGCATCACCTAGGAGAGACAATTTCCTTGCTCATACTCAAACCCCACCCCCAACCTAAAGGAATCCTTGGAACAGTACTCTACACTTAAAAATGGATCTCCTAGTTTTTGATGGCATAAATCCTAGGGGTTGGATTAGGAAATGCACTAAATATTTTCTGATATATGGGATACAAGAGCATAATATGATTGAGTTGGCTAGCTTGTTCCTAGGAGAAATCCTTGATGCTAGGTTCCAGGGTTGGCAAGTGCACAATCCTACAGCCACCTAGACCCAATTCTCTAAGGATCTTTGTGTGTGATTTGGCGAACTTACTCCTACTAACATAGTTGAAGAATTTAATAAACTTAAGCAAACCACAACTATGACAACCTACCAGGAGAGATTTGAGTACATCAAATCCTTAATGTAAAAACAAAACCTTGGACTCTTAAAAGCCTATTTTATCTCCAGTTTCATTAGTGGCTTGAATGCCCAATGACGGCCTATGGTTAAGCTCCTCCACCCTACTACCCTAGTTCTAGCCTTTGAACAGTCTAAACTCCAAGAATAGTCTGTGAAAGCCATATTCAAACATCATCGTCCTGCTACTAAACCCTACCCACCCAAATACTTCCTTGCAACCAAAAGTCCCACCCCTAAACCACCTGATATCTCCACACCTAAGCCTTCCACACCCTTGACTAAATCCACTAAAGTTCCTAAGCCATGTTTTAGGTGTGGTGACAAATAATTCCATGGACATATTTGTAAGCCCAAACAACTGATGACCATGGACGCTCTTGAACAAGAATTAGAGGGTCAGATAGTGGAAATTGAGGATTCACCTGAGGAGTTAACTGAGGACAGCACCATTAGCTTTAGTGTTTTAGAGGGTAATCACTGCCCTAACACTATTCGAATTAAGGGGTCATTTAAGGGTCATAAGCAGTACACACACTTTCATTGATGTCAAGTTAGTTAAGCTCCTTCACCCACCCTTAGTCAAAACTTTTCCCCTCCATGTGAAGGTAGCTAATGGATAGACACTTATTAGTAAGACTAAGTTTAAATCCATAGAATGGGAAATGCAGGAAAAAAATTTTCAATACAGCCCTAGAGTGTTAGACTCAGTAGAATACCATATGGTGTTGGGTGTTAACTGGCTAAAGCAATATAACCCAGTAGTGTTTGATTTTATTTCACCTTCCCTCACAATACAGTTGAATGATAAACCTTTAGTGCTAAAAGGCATTGTTGATACTGGTTCTCTCAATTTCATTTCTTGTAAGGCTATTCAAAAGTTTTTCAAAAAGAAATGCGCACAACTTACTTATTTGTTTTCCTTAAATGCAATTTCTACTCTTGACATACACACACTCCATAACTCAGACCTCCTACATCCCTCCATCCAACATCTTCTAACTGCATATGCAGATATCTTTGCTGAACCTACTACATTACCACCTATTAGGACCCATGATCATCACATTCCTTTGTTGCCCAATTCCAAACCTATAAATATTAGACCTTATAGGTATAATCTCTTCCAAAAAAATGAAATTGAAAAATAGATAACACAAATGCTAGCCACCTCAACCATTCAACATAGCAACAACCCCTATGCTTCTCCAGTTCTCCTTGTTAAAAAGAAGGACAACACTTGGAGATTATGCACTGATTATAGGCAACTCAATAACCAAACTGTGAAAGAAAAATATCCAACCCCTTATTGATGATCTTTTGGATGAATTGTCTAAAGCTTCCTATTTTTCCAAGATAGACCTCAGATACGGCTATCATCAAATTAGAATGTACCCCACAAACATACCCAAAATAGCTTTTAAAACACACCATAGGCACTTTGAATTCAAAGTTATGCCATTTGGCCTCACTAATGCACCTACCACATTCCAAGCCTTAATGAACGACATCTATGCTCCCCACCTTCGAAAATTTATCCTTATTTTCTTTAATGACATCTTAGTATACAGCCCTACCTTGGAATCCCACATTTCACACTTGCAAGTTGTCTTTGAAATTTTTGAGAACCAATCAACTTTATGCTAAGCAATCAAAGTGTACTTTTGCATCTAATTCTGTGGAGTATCTTGGGCACATTATTAGTGATAAAGGTTTAGGCACACACCCTAGGAAGATGCCAGCAATGCTAAATTGGCCAACACCCACTTCTATTAAGTCTTTAAGAGGGTTCTTAGGGTTGACAGGTTACTATAGGAAGTTTATAAGGGGCTATGGTGTTATAAGCAAACCATTAACTAATCTTCTAAAAAAGATGCTTTCCATTGGTCATCTACTGCTCAATCTGCCTTTGACAAACTAAAAATCATTATCACCAATCCACCCACCCTTACCTTACTTGACTTTTCACTCCCATTTACTATAGAGACTGATGCTAGCCACCATGGGTTCGGAGCTGTGTTGATGCAAAACCAAAAACCTCTTGCTTTCATTAGCAGACCCCTTAACAGTAAACACCTCAGTCTCTCTATCTATGAAAAGGAGTTACTTGCTATCATTCTTGCTGTTACACAATGGAGACATTATCTTGAGCATGCACCTTTTATAATTCAAACCGACCACTCTAGCCTCACCCATCTTTTACACCAAAAGTTACACAACCATGATCAGTAAAAGGGGGTCATAAAATTGCTTAGGTTATCTTATACTATCCAGTATAAAAAAGGAGTTGATAACAAAGTGGCTGATGCTTTGTCCCGATTTGCACTACCTGAAAATTCTGCCCCTGCCCACCTCAGTGCTGTTTCTCTAGTTTAGCCCCTGTGGTTACAGGAAATTATTAATAGTTACATAGTTGACACCACTATAAATGAATTAATAACCTCCTATCTATTACACCTAGTGCCAAACCAAACTTTACTTATTTTGGTGGCTTATTGCTTTATAAAAAGCGAATTTTTGTGGGGAATTCTACTGGTTTAAGATCCCAGCTATTTAAATATTTTTTATGATTCTCCTATGGGTGGCCATAGTGGTATTAGGGGCACTTGGCACAAGTTGAAATAATATTTTTACTAGCCTAGGCTTTTTGAGGATGTTCATAAGTGTGTCTCTACCTGTGATACTTGCCAAAGGTGTAGAGCTGAATCCATTCCTTATCCTAGGTTATTACAGCCCCTCCCTGTTTCAGACTAAGCATGGTTGCATATCTCACTTGACTTTGTTGAAGGACTTCCCAAGTCCAACAATAAAGATACTATTTTGGTTGTGGTTGACAGATTTTCTAAATATGGGCATTTTATTTCTTTGACACATCCCTTCACTGCCTCTAAGGTCACTCAACTTTTTCTTGACCACATTTTCAAACTGCATTGCATGCCCCAAACCATAGTTTTTTACAGGGACAAAATATTTACAAGACTTTTTTGGAAGGAGCTATTTCAGGCTTTAGGTACACAACTAAAATTCAGTTCTGCCTATCATCCCCTAACTGATGGGCACATTGAGCGATTGAACAGATGCTTGGAAACATACCTGAGGTGCATGACTACTGCCAAACCTTCATCTTGGTCTCAATGGTTGGCTTTGGCAGAATGGTGGTACAACACTAGTTTCCATTCTAGTTTGAACATGTCCCCTTTCAAAGTGTTATATGGTTTTGATCCACCCTTATTGCCCTTACATGCCCCTGGATTTACACCTGCTGCATCGGTTGAGCATTTATTATTAGAAAGGCAGCAAATATCTCAGTTTTTGAAGGAAACTCTCCTCACTGCCCATAATAGGATGAAATAATTTGCTGATACTCATAGAATTGACAGGCAATTCTCTGTTGGTGGTTGGGTGTAATTGAAACTTCAACCATATCGACAGAACTTAGTAGCCTTGAGAAAGAATTTGAAACTTGCTGCCAAGTTCTACGGGCCATTCCAAGTGCTACAGAAAATAGGGTGAGTGGCTTACAAGCTTCAGTTGCCTACTGACTCACTCATTCACCCTGTTTTCCATGTCTCCCAACTTAAAAAGTATCTTGGTCATTCTGCTATGGTATCTCCCACATTGCCTCTCATTTCTGATTTAGGAGAGCCACTCATTGCTCCAAAGCAAGTACTTAACTAAAGAACAATTTCACGAAACAACATTCCAGTTCAATAAGTATTAATACTTTGGAAAAACCTCTCTCCATCAAATTCCACATGGGAAGGTGTTTCTTTTTTTAGCAAGCAGTTTCCTGATTTCCAACTTGAGGACAAGTTGGTCCACAATGAGGGGGGTAATTGTTAGGATTATAATTAATTGGGAGCTTAATTGTATATATATTTTGATTAATCATATGAGATTGTAAATACTTTTAATTAATATTTTGCATTGTAATTTTTTACTCTTTGCTGTTAGTATTTGACAGTTCAGCAATGATGTGGCTTAATGAGCCTTATGTGGCAGCCATGTCATCAAAACTATATATCTTGTATGTTGACTTCTATCAAAACTTATGAATGAATTCCTAAAAGTATATTTCTTATTTTTCTCTTCTCATCCTCTTCTCTCAATTTCTTTATTCTTTCACTAACCAAACAGCTCTAGATCCCTACTAGAGCCAAGAGGGTTAGGTTTATGATTCCTAATCCTAACAATTGGCCTGTGAAAGCGCCACCGGATAATAAGCGCATTTGCTTATTCAAAAAGGCATTTAGAGCCTAGCATATGATCATAGCTTATAATATAACAGAAAGGCATTAAAGCCGAGCATGCTCATTAACTGGGATAAACCTGATCTTACCATATTTCAACCATGCATACTTGAGCCCAAAATCAAATTTTTCATCTTAATTTATAATTTTTCTTAATAATCTTCTCATCATAAATCATCTCATAACTTAAAGATTTTTATTTCAAATTCTCTTAACTTACAACTTAGTAAACTTTCTTATTTTCATACTTATGCAAATCAAAGCTTATACTTTCAAAAAATATATATACTTAAAATAACTTAAGAGACTCAAAAATCAAGTAAAGGAAATGAAAACAAGCCTTACCGCCCTAGGGTGGTTCGGCCTCCATATATTCACAAAGGGAGGATGTATTCCTTCTTCAATTAGTTTTAGTCTCAAAACCAAGAACACTTAAATAAGTGATTAAAGCTTTTACTTATACTTATTTGATCATAAAATCCAATTTACACAATTTAATAGTTATTATTACAAAATTCCTTAACTTACAACTTCATTAAAAATTCCTTAAGACCCATACTTAAACATTTCAAGGCTTAACCCCTTTCATTTCAAAATTCACCAACTTATAATTTGCAAAATTCCCACATTTTCATGCCAAAGAATTTAAGCTTCCATTTTCAAAATTATATTTAGCTTTGAACTAAATTTTCTTACTTCCTTAAATCTTACAACTTATAAAAATTTTACCAAACTTCACACCTATGAAATTAAAGCTTCATATTCAAATTATACTTACAATACAAATCAAATTCACTTATTAACACCCTTTAAATGCTTACTAGTATATATATAAACATAAAACACTTCTCATTAAACAAATCAAATATCAAAAATCCAAACATGAAATACCAAATCTCCAAAAATTCATCAAAAATTTATAAATTGCAAACTTTGAAAGATAAAAAGGAAGTAGAAGAATATAGGCACTAACCTTATAAAATAAGCTCAATTGAGCTTAAAAAGCCTTACTTGAGCTTTCCCCTTTACTTTAGAGGAGGGTTCTCCAACCTCTTCAAAGTAGTAAACAATTTATATTAAAATCAAGAAAACACAAAATGAAGAAGATGGAGCATGATTTAGTGCCTAATCTAACATATCTAAGCTATGAATAACTTAATTAAATCATTAGAGTCGAAAACCACAACTTACTTGAAGTTGTAGTAACCTCCAAATTCTTGAGTTTTATCACCAAATACCACTCTTTTATGCTTAATTCTTCAAGTCTTATTACTAGACTTTGGTTTAATTCACTTAATTTTTTGGTAGTTTAGTAGTAGAGAAAATAAAAGAAAATGGAGGAGAAAGAGAAAGAAGTAACGTTGAAGTTTAGAGGAGGAAGAAGATGAAGTAGAGTTTAGATGAGTTTTTTTTACCAAGTCAACAAAACCAAGTGTTGCTAGTTTACCACTTGTTCACAAGTGTATGGCTTGGATCAAGTCAATGTATTCTAATCCAAAGGCTCTAAATATTCACCAAATAATGTGGTTATAATTATAAGTTTTATATTTGCATCAAAAGAATGTCTCCAAATATTCATGGTCAATGTTCTCCTCATTATTGGATAATGATTAGAGCTGTTGAGAATGGTACATATTATGTTCTTTCCTTAGAGAAGCAGCTACTCTCATATGCTGAGATATATGTGATATCTAAAACTAATATATGGGTGCTTGTTATTTAAAGAAGTCCACTGAATTGACCTACATGAGAATTTCAATAGAGAGTAACTTGTTTCTATGGAATACTCACATGAGAATTCCATATAGAGAGTTACCTATGTCTATGGAATACTCAAGTGATGGTTGAGTAACTAATTCTTTGACTACTAAGCTATCTTATATGGGGATGATTATGTTTTGATTTTTCATTCACATTATTCATTATATGAATAATAAGCAATGATTAATTGGACATAGTAGGAATGGAGATACCTATGTAATTAAGAGATGATTCATTACCATAGGTAAATCAAGAAAAATGTTCTAATTATTTTCTACTAGTATTGATTAAGAAATCCTTGCAAAAGGTAGAATAAAATTAGTAAATTAGATATGAAATTTCATTCAACTGATCAATGGCTAAGATTAATAGAACTAACATGATTTAGTAAAGTAGACACACTTCATGCCTAATTACTAAACCAGAACATTAACAATGAAGAGATATTAATTACACTAATAAATCATGCACTGAAAGGTTAAATGAAACCATTTTGACTTTCAAATATTTTGATAGTCTTGACATGTTGCTAGACAATGTACTTTACCTTTAAATATTAATTAATTAATTTAATTTATATTTGTTGCCAATATTTTCGAACCTAAAAGGTTACACTCATAAAAATAGATATAAGAAAGTGACAACGAGAAATCGAATCAAGTATAACTTGATTACAAATAAGTTTTGTGGAGTTAAGGATAAAATTATAATTTATATTTAATTAAAATTTTACCTAAATTATTAAGTATTGACTTAATTGATTTATGTGTAAAATTTATTAAGATAAATTTTAGATTAAATAAATTCTATATTTTAATTATGATTTATTTATTTAAATAGTTAAATAAATAAATATAATTGATTAAATTAAAAATTATATATATTATGATCTATTCATTTAATTTGTTTAGATAAATAAATAGGCACATATATATTAATTGATAAATATAATTGATTAAATTTTTTTACTTTCATAACCAAAGGCTTTCCATTAAGGGTACGTCAAACACTCATCAGTCCAACTATGAGAGTGATATATTAATTTTAATTTTTAGTTATAATTTAATATTAATATTATTTTATGTATTAACAATGTCATTCATTGTCAACTGTAATTGAACTTTGATTTTCATCCATTTCAAAATTAATTAATGGTAACTTTGACCATCGCATTGTTTCTCTTCTTATTTTTACTTTTATATATACCAAGTTTCTCAAATGTGCACTGCACATTATTTGTACCGTTGAATTTTACACGTTGTAATTTAATTTTTATATATAATTTTCTGCTAATTTATGTGTTAGTTGATTTGCTAATATAACATGTTGTATCATAATTTTATATTTATATATATTTTTAGTGAATTTTATTTTATATATTATATTAAATAATAAATTATATAATATATTCCTTAATAAAAATAAAATATTAATTTATTCTTTATAAATAATTATGACCAATCAAATTAAATATTCACTTAAAATAATAATAATAAAATATAATATATTTTTACCATATTTAATATGTACCTTAGTATAAAATAGCCAATCAAAATCATATTACATTTATTTTTTCAACTGATAAAATTCTTACTATATTTAATAGACATCTTATTTAGTATGTAATATATTTTTTCTTTAGTTTCCTCTAAGCATATTAGAAGGCATTCTAATAGTGATGTCCACAATCTAGCATAGGAAAGATTTGGATATATCCTTCTGTATTAATATCTCATCCCATGACTCTTGCATGATTGAGAGATAGATTGTAGATTTTTTTTTTTCCTTTTTTTCAATGAATTTCTATTTCATAAAAAACAAACAATAATTTCTTAGTTTATTCAATGGAATTTTGATTTTAATAGGAAATTAATATAACCGATCAAAATAATATTTATTTTTATTTTTTCAACCAAAATATTTAAAATTGTTAAAGATATTATATTCTTATCATATTTTTTTATTTATAACCATTGCTATCCAGAAAGTCTATGGGTTCCAACTGTGTCCGGCTCCAATACTATACCGGCGCATATGGGGACGACTCTTCCAGCATGGTAATTTTGATATCCAAAACTTGAATTCAGGACCTTAGGTTAAGAAAGAAAGAGTCCAAACCGCTCCATCCCAAACAATTTTGATATATTATTATCATATTTAATATATATTTTATTTAGTTCATAGTATAATTTATTTTATTCAATTAAATTTAAATTTAAATGAAAAAATTATATGATCAATCAAATTTAAGTTACGTCTATTTAGTCATTGAAACAATAAAATTGAAATCATTAGTGATGTTATATTATTACCATATTTAATATACCATATATAGTGTCTAATATAATTTTTTTAATTTACCTAATAGAATTTAGATTTAAATGGGAAATTAATATAATTATATAATATAATTTATTATGTTATCCAATAAAATTTAGATTTAATTAAAATATTAGTATGATCAATTAAATTCGAATTACTTTTTTTTGTTCAACTAATAAAATTAAAATATCTATTCTTACCATATATAGTAGATTTAAACCAATAAAATTAAAATTCTCAATAATATTAATCGATCAAAATTATATTATCATTAATTTTTCAATCAATAAAATTAAAATTCTCAATAATATTTTTTTCAATCTATAAATTCAGTAGGGATATTTTTGCAATTCTAAATGTTCTCCATCCCTATTCATACTTTATATATACCAGTCATTTCATAATTCGCATTGTTTGTTGACTATATTCATAATATATACTCATTCAATTTGTTATTGGTACTTGTTTAGTTTTTTAATACTCATTTTTATTTTTTAATATTAAATAATAATAATAATAATAATAATAATAATTTTTGTGTTATATTATTTAGATTTTTATAATAATAAAATAAAATTTCATATGAGATTAATGTAAATATAACTATTAATTAAGAAAAGAACGACATATATAAACACACATTTTATTTCAATTTACATCGTCATTTATCTAAATTCTACAATATCACTTAATGACTACATGCATATAGTTCTCAATATCACCTACTAAATACGTTTCAATATATATCGATATATAGATATAATAATCAAATATTAGACATTTTTTAAATTATTTGTCATCTTACACATATATGTTCATTTTATTTTAAAAATAAATTGTAAAAATTTTAAAAGGCTTAATATATTCTATTTTGAAATTTATTTTTAAAAAATATATCCAATCAAATTATATAAACATAAGTAACAAAGAATATTATTAAAAATATTTTTTTCTATTTTTATCTCCTTTATAAATAAAATATTTTAAATTATACACATAATCAAATATTTAAAAATAATTTGAAAGATAAAGTATAAAAATTTTTAAATGTCTTATTAATTATTATATGTATTTATTTTTAAATGCTTAATTATTCTAATTATGCATTACTAAAATTATTTTAGGATATTTAAATTTCATTAAGGGCTCTATTGAAAATCTCATTATCCCCTTCTATTCCCACATTTATATATGGTATAGATATTACAAATAGATAGTTTTTGTAAATATGTATTATAATTGTACTCGTTATATGTATCTGTGATTTAAATTTTTTTTACAAAAATAAGATAAAATAGATTAGAAAGAATTAATTAGATCGATGTTTACAAAAAAAAAATATTACCGCAAATTATAATGACACTTTAAAAGGCCATTAAAAATATAAAATTTATTAGAAAAAATAATAAATCAAAATGCATATTTCAAAAAAAATTATAAGCACAAATCATGATAATAACAGCTTAAAAATTATTTTAATTTTGTTACCTTAATTTATGATTTCGCAGAAGTACAAATCTAAATAATACAATGAAAATAATTCCAATTAGCTTTTGACAAAATTAGAAGGAAAACATAAAACACATAGCTTTATTAATATCACAGTTATGACCAATCATTAAATTAAAGTTGTCTTTGATATATTGTATTCTTTAAATTTATCAAAATTTAATATAAAATTATTTATGTTTGTACAAACTTTATATAACTCATAATTTACAATAATAAAATATATAAAAGAATAATATATAAACATATTAAAGGATATTACATTCCTAAATAAATAAATAAAAAGGATTCTCACAATTTTTATCTCAATATGATTTATTTTGACTCTAATTTATAAATCCTAAATTTACTCTAAGTAGGGACGAATTTTAAAATACTCTTAATATTCAATTTTGATCGTTAACAATAATTAATCACATTAAATTAACTTTATTTTTTCAAATAATAAAATTAAAAGCGTTAAATTTGTGTTTGTCAATCTATAGATTTAGTAAATGTATTTTTGTCAATTTCAATATTTTCACTTATATATATATATATATATATATATAAATCAGAGTCGAAGGCATTAAATTTGAATTACAGAACTCGTGGCAATATAAATTAATAGTCCTTGAGGTTTACTTCTATCAGACTACTTGGTCCTTCCCTCAATTTTACCAAAATTTGCTGTTAAAATCATGAGAAATGACAAAAATATCCTAATATTTAACTAGGTACAATAAAATCAAATTACTAATTTATTGTACTAAATGGAAATTTATTAATGAAAACAAAGCAAAGAAAATGAACTACGTCCCAAATTAAAGAAACCAAATTAAAATCATTAAAACCATGTTAAATCTAGAGCGCTCCATTTAAATTGAACCAAATTAGAGAATCAAACCAATTTTAGAATCCTCCAATAAATAATCGAAGAGGGAGTGAAAAATTAACAAGAGCTCTTCCTCCTGCTAGATTGATTCCGGCCACCAAACGTTTGCCGAAGAACCACTCCTCAAATGTCATTGATCATGTTTCCGAATCCCATCTCACCAATTGAAGTCTATTTGACACAAACAAAGGCTTCTTCCTTCTGCGATGTAATTTCCTTCTCCAATTGACATCTCCGACCACCCTTTCACAAAGTCTAGGCCTGCAAAGCCTTATCGTGTTAGATTTTTATTTATTTGGGCTTTATTGATTATGTTTTATTTGATTTTACAAAATATTTGGGTTAAGTCTTATAATCCAAAAGGTCTAACTTAAAGCCCATTATTAAGGAGTGATCATTAAAGTATTGATGGGCTAGTTAAATGTATTTTGGGGTAAACGTGGTTAAATCCTAACTTGGATTAAGATTGTATATTCTATTAGAGTTATGATGGGGGACCATAATAATCTCCAAAATATTTAGGCTATGTCCTCTCTCTCTAGTCTACCCCGTAACAAAATATAAAATTATTCTCCACCCGTTGGAGATTTGTAGACGTAGGGAGGAAGCACCTAGTCATTCCACAGACAATTGTGTGTGACTATTTCTATTTAATTCAACCTAGCTTTTGGGATCAAGATGGTGTCAATGAAAGCACACAATAAAACCTGTAACTTATTTTAATTTCTGTAATTTCAATTTTATATCTCGATATCTGGGGCACTTAAATTTTAACATGTGGTATCAGAGTCTATTTATATAAATTGAAATTCGATTATGATTTATGGGTTGCATATGTGATTGAATCGATAATCTAAATGCTTAAGTGTTTTTAATTAGTTATGAAATTCTTGAATTATTGGTTCTTCAATTAGTTTTGATTTTATTATCAAAGCATAATTGTTGTATTGCTTCCTTTGAATTTACAACTCATGTATATATTTTTGGTTTTTTTAATTAAAAGAATTTTTTGGGCATTAAAATTGTCTTGCTAGAAAATTTTTATATTGATATGAATATCTATAACAAAATGAGTTATTCATAGAGATTTATAAATTTTCATTACATGATGTACATGAGATTTTTTTTATTTTTTATATATATTAATCTGCCCAAAGAGGATTGATATATATATATGATAAATTAAGGTTTAATGAAATTTAATATTAGAAAGAATTCATAGATAAAAATATATCTACCCAAAGGAAATAGATTTTATTTCTTGGGAGTCTATGTTTTCTATACATGTTACTCTAATATTAGAGAGACCTATTTGTATGTTGTATTATCTACCCAAAGGAGATTTTATAATCATACACCTGGACTCTCATTAGAATAAAGCTTATTTTTGCATTCAAATTGCCCATTATTTATTTTCTCTTATAATTGTTGGGATAATCTCTTGAACAATTACTTTTGTAGCCAGCAAACAATATGCTAGCATTGAGGTTTTAACTGGAGCCAACTATAAGCAATGGAATTTGATATTGAACTTGCTTTAAGAATGAGTGATCTAGACATTCCCTTGTATGAGCTTGAGCCTCCTATGCCCTCACAAATAAGTACTACCAAGGAAAAGGATGCCCACAAGATTTGGACAAGAGCTAATCGCCTTATTGTGATGGTTATTAAGAACTCTATAGCTGAATATATCTTCATAGGAGAAGTTGCCTTAGTTTTAGATTCCAGTTTCAGTCTTGTTTTAAAAAATATTTTCTATGTATCGTCTATGCAACGAAATTTGATTTCAGTTAAGAAACTTAATTTGGAAGGTTATTTTCTAAATGTTGATTTTGGGAAAATTGTTGTCTTTTAATTCTTCTATTTTGAGACATGCAGATTTTTGTTATTATCTTTATAAATTGTCTTTATCCCAAATTGAAAATTTTTCTATTCATATTGATAAAGAAAATTGTAAATGCCCTTTGACAAAAAAAAAGTCTTTCATGTCGTGGCATAAACGTTTGGGTCATATTTCTAAAAAAAAAGTTGAAAGATTTGTAAAAGATAATATTTTACCCCCACTTGATAAAACAAATTTTGAAGATTGTGTTGATTGTTTTAGAGGTAAAATTACTAAGACTAAAAGAAAGGGATCCACTCGTAGTCGAAATCTTTTAGAAATTATTCACACTGACATTAGTATTTCTTTGTCTCCCACCTTGTCTGGTCATTCACATTTTACAATTTTTATTGATGATTTTTCTCATTTTGAATAAGTCTACCTTATTAAAGAAATATCTGAGGCACTTGATATGTGTAAAATTTTTAAATTGAAGTTGAGAATCAACTAGATAAAAGAATCAAGATTGTGAGTTCTAACCATGGTGGTGAGTATTATGGGAAATATGGGGAAATAAGACAACAAATGGGATCATTTGCTGAGTGCTTATAACAATGTGGGATTGTTACCCAATATACAATGCCTGGAAACCCTTAAACAAAATCGAGTGGCAGAGAGACATAATTGCACTCCTATGGATATGGCGTGAAGCCCTTAAAACTTCGTTTCATTTATTAAATAGAGTGCCTACTAAATCTATTCCTAATATACCTTTTGAGCTATGGACAAACTATGAGCCTAGTCTTAGTCACCTTCGTGTCTAGGGTTATCTTGCAGAGGTTAAAATATATAATCCCTTAGAAAAGAAAATTGATCCCAAAACCATTCGTTGTTACTTCACAGGCTATCTAAATCAATCAAAAGGTTATAGGTTTTATTACCTTAATCATGAAACAAAAATTATTGAATCCATTAATACTAAGTTCCTAGAATTTGATATTTGTGATGAGAATTTTTACAGTAATAAAATTTTCACTCCATCAAATGATCGTGTTTCTATTCCTTTAGTGCATGAAAAAATTGTGTATCAATTTGAGAGGAGAGAATTAGAAGATAACCGACAGGTAGAAGTTCCTCTAGTGGAGGAACATGCGCCTTAACAAATAGAAGAAGAGCCTATTAGATGATCAACTAGGCAAAGAAAATATGCCATACCTAATGATTATATAATCTTTTTAGGAAAACAATGATTATGATGTTGGGCAAGTGGTTGATCCACTTAATTATGGTGAAGCAGCAGTTAGTTCACAAAGTGACGCATGGCAAAAGGCAATGATTAATGAAATAGAGTCAACGTCTAAAAATGAGGTGTGGAAGCTTATTGAATTATCAAATGGCTTCAAACCTATAGGTTGTAAGTGAGTGTATAAAACCAAAAGAGATTCAAATGGAGAAATGGATAGGTTTAAGGCTAGATTGATAGTTAAGGGTTTTAGAAAAAAAGAAGGTATTGATTTTAATGAAACATTTTCTTCTGTTTCTACCAATGATTCTTTTAGAATTATTATGGCTTTAGTTGCACATTTTGATTTAAAACTTCATCAAATAGATGTAAAAATGAATTTTTTTTTAATGGAAACTTAGATGAAGAAGTTTTTATGGTGCACTCTGAGGGTTTTGTGATTCCTGATAAAAAAAATATGTGTAAGTTAAATAGATCTATTTATGGGCTAAAATAAACTTCTAGGCAATTGTACTTGAAATTTGATAAAGTTGTGATTAGCCTTGAAAATAAGATTGATGAATGCATATATCATAAGGTTAGTGGGAGGAAATTTATTTTCCTTGTTTTATATTTTGTCGATATTTTGTTGGCTAGTAATGATTTAGGCTACTGTATGAGACTAAACTTTTACTGTCCAAAACTTTTAATATAAAAATCTAGGTGAAGCATCTTTTGTCCTCGGGATTGAAATCATTAGAGATAGATCTAGAAAAGTTTTGGGACTTTCATAAAGGTTTTATATTGATAGAGTACTCAAACGTTCTAATATGGAGAATTATAAGCATTGGCATATGCCAATGACAAAAAGAGACAAGTTTAATAATCATCAATGTCCTAAGGAGATGTAATCTATGGTTAATATCCCTTATTCTAGTGTAGTGCAAAGTTTAATGTATGCACAAGTATGCACTAGACCTAATATTTCTTATGCTATGGGTGTGCTTGGTAGACACATGTCTAATGCTGGTTGGGAACATTGGGTGGCTGCTAAGATAATGCGGTAATTGAAGCACACTAGAGATTTTATGCTTGTTTATAGGCAAGTTAAGGAACTTGAGGTGACGGGTTACTCTGATTCAGATTTCACTAATTGTATAGATGATATGAAATCCACTTCAAGGTTCATTTTCATATTAGCTGGTGGGACTATATCTTGGAAAGTGTTAAATGGTCTCTTGTAGTTTCATCTATTATGCATGCTGAGTACATTGCATGTTATGGGGTGGCAACTTATTCTATTTGGCTAAAAAAATTTAATTCTAGGCTCATGGTAGTTGATTCTATTTTCGGTAGTTGGTCAAATCTAGTATGGATTGTACATGGATGATAGTTAGAGTCGGCGACTCTCCTGGGGTTCCCTGGGAAGAGGATCAAGTTGGCCCTTACGAACAACTTGGTGCACTATCTCCCTAAGCCAATGAAGATATATTGTGATAGCATAGTAGCTATATGTTTCTCTAACAATAATAAAGGCTCCAGTGGCTCTAAACATATTTGAATAAAGTTTCTCACTCTTTAAGAGATGGTAAGGAATAAAAAGATAGAGTTAGAGCATATTTCAACTAGAGACACGCTAGCAGATCCTATGACCAAGGCAATTACTCCTGAAGTTTTTAAAATTCATGTGATGAATATGGGTTTAATTGAATCTTTTGTTTTCTTGATTAGTGGGAGTTTTATTTTGATTGTAACCATTGCTTTGTTCTATGAATCCTTTTATAATAATAGATTTACATCCTATTTAGGATATCGTTGCTTGATATAATTATCGATGATCATCATTATGAAATTTATATGCTTATAAGTGTTGCATATAATAGTTTAATTTTTTCAAATTTTAGAAAGTCTTAAGTTGTACTTGAGCATGATTGTTTGTCAAGCTTCTTGGTGAAGCATAAATGGAGTCTCGTGAGAGACTGAAAGAGTGGCAAAGTTGAAATTAGCATATTTTGATCACATGATGGTGCTAATGTTCACATCATATTAAAATACATATAGTTCATGTAAATAAATAAACTAGGTTTGTAATTATAGAATATCTTGTATCCATAATTAATACAAAGATCGCCATAGTTCGACATTAACTGTTTATGGACAAAACTGTGATGCTTGAAGCATTCTTTTGGATTATTATATTTTCTTTAAATGAGTGGCCACACAAAAATTTTCTTGTTCGCTAACCCAAGAGTCATTTTCTAAATAAAAGTTTTTATTATAAAATTAACAATCAAATAGTGCCTACGTGGAAGAATATTAGATATTTATTTATTTGAGCCTTATTGATTATATGTTATTTGGTTTTACAAAATATTTCGGTTAAGCCTTATAATCCAAAAGGTTTAATTTAAAGCCCATTATTAAGGAGTGATTGTTAAATTATTGATGGGCCAGTTAAATGTATTTTGGGTTAAGTGTAGTTAAATCCTAACTTGGGTTAGAATTGTATATTCTATTAAAGTTATGATGGGAGACCATAATAGTCTCCTGTTTATATAGCCTATGTCCTCTCTCTCTCTCTAGCCTACGCCATTACAAAACACAAAATTATTCTCCATCCATTGGGAGTTTCTAGACATAGGGAGGAAGCAACTAACCGTCCCATGAACAATTGTGCGTGGCTATTTCTATTTAATTCAACCTAACTTTTGGGATCACGGTGGTGTCAATAGAAGCAGACAAGAGAACCTGTAAGTCATTCTATTTTCTGTAATTTTAATTTTATATATGAATATCTTGGGCACTTAAAGTTTAACATACCAGTCACCGAGTATCGATCGGTTTCTATTTCCTCTTGCGATTTCGGCTGTAGCTTACATTATTGAGTTTGTAGGCATTCTTGATCTCAATCTCTCCTTCAGCTAAAAAACTTCCCACGAGGTTTATTTTGCGTGATAATGCCCAAAGCTTTCTGCACTGATTTGTTCACGTAGTCGATCGATAGCTCTAGTTTCACGTAGTTAGGCACCTCCTTCACTTTTGAATCCCTAATCTCACTGTAGAATTTCTTGATGTCATTTTTCTTGCATGATAATGCTCGAATTCACAATGATGTTTCCAATGTTTTCAATTTTAAGAGAAATGGCTGGTGATGGAGATGGAAAGGAGGAAGAGGAAGAGAGTGAGTAAGGGTAATTATTGTCATTTTAGATTTATTCTCTCACCTCTACTTTATTTTTTCACACATTTTAACAGAAAAATTTAAAAAAAATAGATGGAACACAAGGACTAAGTAGTCTGACAAAAATAAATTTCAGGGAGTATTATTAACTAATATTGCCAAACTGTACAAATGAGTTAGTTAATTTAGTCAAATGTCAAGGACAACACAATTATTTTCCCTTAAACAATATGTACCTTATCATTTAAAGAAAATAATTTAAAATTAGCATTAGAGGATTATGTTCAAATCTGAATGATTCTTATTGGTTGAATCTGCACTCTAACATTGAATGGTTTTTATTTAATCATTACAGATTTTGATCATTGAATCAATTACATAACACTCATGGTTTATGGGGTGGCTTGTTGGGTGACTGTGTATAGATATAATCCAAATGAGCCGATAGAGTCCTTCTAGTTAAGCATTCCTCTTCTTCTATTCCTTCACAGCTTTCATCAATCTCGATTTTATCCAACTCAACATCCTGATAAGTGAAATAAGAACTTCAAACTTCGAGTAATTAACAATAACAATTAGGGTGCTTGAGATTTTAGATATTATTGGGAAATGGGACAAATATGAAAACTAAGTCCACATTATAGAAATATTATATAATTTTTTTTTCACGTGGCAAAATATACAAATTATTACAGTTGGTAATCTAAAAAGAATTTTAGTTAATTTCAATAATTGCCATCTTGCTTTTCCATTTCTTAATTTAATCTTTATCATAAAACTGTGATAAGATTTGATGATTTGATTAAGTCTCTATTTGTTTCTTAAAAGTAATTTATTTTTATTGTTTGGTTGCAATATTGAAAATTAATTAAAAAATTGAGGCTATTAAATATTTACGACTAGAAAAATTTTGTATTTTAAAACTTTTATTAAATACAAGAAAAATACATAAAAAAAATGATAAACTATGACAGTCACTCGTGACCGACGGTGGTAATTAGTGATAGTTGGCGGTGCCAGTGAGCATGATAGATTAGCAACAGATGGTAGTGGCCGGTGACCTATCGTAATGACCGCCAATATTTAGTGAATTAATAATTGTGTTTATAAGATTAATAAGTTTATCAATATATATATGACAAATTAAAAGTCTTTTTTCTTAAAAAATAGTCTAGTTTTCTGTTTGACCATGAAAATATTTTCTGTTCACTGATTTTCTGAGCATCCCAAAAAATATTTTATAGAAAAATTTATTTTTCAGAAACAAATTGATTCTAAATAAAAAAATTTTCTCTAACATTAAAGATTATACTAAAGCAATATTTCACCAACTCTAAAACAAAAATAAGACAACCAAATTAACATATATACAAACACACATAAGTTGGTCAATAAAATAACTACATGCTAAAATGAAATCGACAATAAACCAAGATGAATTTTTACCACAGAATCGCCATTGGAGGCAGGGTTGAAGCGAGCAGCATCAGAAACTACCAAGATGAGGACTAGGGCCAGTACTAAAAAGGTGTTGAGCTTAGACATCCCTGGCTGGATTGGATTGTTGTTATTTTTCCTAATGCATAATTAAAAGATAGAGCCTCGTACTTAAATAGACAATAGTCAATAGAGATTTGTCAAAATCTAGTTAATTTGTGACACGTGGATTTCAATTAATTACTTTACCTAATTGGTCTAACATAAAAAGGAAATACAAGCATGCAGTATCGGTCAGGATTTGACGCTAACAATAATGGACATATTCTGTCATAACCCTTATATTGAGCCTATATTTGGAATTAGATTTCCATTTGTGACCGTTTCTAGATTGAGCACAATGCGGGTGGTTATCCGCAAAATTTGCATTATTCGCACTCAAACCCGCTTAAATATTTCAGTACCAATACTCATCGCAGATCCATTTAAAATTCCTTTTGAAAAACACATATTCACACCCATTTAAATGTGTTGGGCGGGTAGGATATCTATGAAAATCCATTCTTCTTATATGTGCAATAACTTATCTAGTCCATTATAGTTGATATTGCTCAAGCCTTGAAAGATGGAGATGAAAATAAAGAGTAGGACTAGAAAAGTAAAAGTATGAATGAAAGGCAATTCTAGAATTCCGATCGTTTAATATTTTACTTTAATAATTAATTTTTTTATTATTTGATAATATTAGAGTTCGAGTTTGGATTGAATGTATTTTAGTTTTAGTAAAATATTAAGCCCAATATGAACTTAAATTTTCACTTGAATTTTATCATATTAAATTTTTTAAATTATTTAATGGATTTCTGGGTGGAGGATACCGACATCTTTAAACTCACATCCACGTCAAACACGTGATGAGTAGTTGATTTGATAGCTATACCCATCCCTAACTCATTTTTAATCAATACCAAAAGATTTTTATGGGTTAGCTACCCACGAAATCCACCATGTTTCCATCCCTAAGCACAATCCATCTAAATTTTGTTTCTCATTTGATTTTGAGCAAGCACAATTACCATGCATGTTGTTTTGTATTTATAAATATAAATGATACACTAATAAATATATTAAGGACATATTTGTAAATATACTAGAATATCCATATCGAGCATTATAAATTCATAAAGAATGTGATACTCGGTCAAATATTATCATTAATTGTTGACCATGATTTTAGCACTAAGCTTTAAGAAATTTTGTAACACCCACAACTTAATTCCGAAGGACCAGACGACGAATGCTTCATTCGGTGCTGAAGCACCGTCTTATCTCATTTATTACTCTAAATCATATATTAGAAGTGACTAAGTTTCCACAAGGAGGCAAGTAATTAAAATTTAAAAATAATATTTAAGGAAATTTCTACGAAAAATTCACTAGAGTTTTCCCTAAAAATTCACTTGTCACACAAAGAAAACATAAACACTTTCAATATTAATTCCTCCAAACCCCAAAACTCCAATTCAATACAACAAATCCCATGCACTTCTAAATGTCCATAAATTATTTTAGGTTCTATCGTGATATTATAACATTCATTCCAAGAAATATTTATTAACAATCATACACCAAAAATATAATAAGATGTTATTACTTAAATAACCACCAATCTCATTAATTACATTTTTAGAATTTACAACCTCAATACTTTTTACAATATTTTCCTATACATGCCAAATTCACAATTTACTATATATATATCCTACCCAAAAATAATATTCCTACTCTGATGCTACACCTCCGGTCTTCAGGTAGTGTCCACCGTTCTTAACCTGCGCGTGATAAAAATCAACGCGCTAAATGGAAGACTCAGTGGTGCTAAATAATCAACAATTAAAATAACCAAGAAATGCCAAGTAATAAATCTCAAGTCAAATATATTTTAAGCACTGATAACGTGCTAGTTAAATCTGAATATTTCGAAAAACCATAAAGAAATTCACACCTTAAAAATTTATACCAAACTTGATGTAAATAAGAAAATATCACAAATACCAATATATTTTCGATTTCTTATAACGAAATAAAATTTCATTTTTTATTAAGGCTCATACCAATACCGAATGAATGCAAGCAGATTCGATCGTGGCCTGTGAAAGGACCACCCACCAATCACACAATCGTGGCCTGTGAGGGCGCCACCGTGGCCTATGAAAGCACCACCCATCAATCACAGAATCGTGGCCTATGAAAGCACCACCGTGGCCTGTGGAAGCACCACCGTGGCCTGTGGAAGCGCCACCCACCAATCACACAAATGTGGCTTGAGGCCACCATGGCTTGTGCAAGCACCACAATAATAAGCGCATCCGCCTATTTATAAGGGCTGATAACCCTAGCATATGATCATAGTTCCACCAATAAAATGGGCTGATAACCTGAGCATGCTCACATATCGCAATACATCTCATCATACCACATTTCAATCATGTGTAGTAGAGCTCAAAATAAATGCATTCTCCCACAAATATTCTCATTTCTCATTCACCAATCCTTATCCAAAAACATTTTAAAGTTAGCACTTATTATTTCAAAATCACTTAACTTACAACTAGTAAAATCCAACAAAACCAATTCATGTTTCAAGCAAAAACCTTTCTTTCATGATGCCTCCATTAAAAGTACTAATTATCAACTTAAAATCACTCTTTAAAATCATTAAATCCATTTCTCAAACAAATAACCATAAAACTCTTTTAATACTTTAAAACCTTCTTTAAGTCTTACTAAAATGTTTAAACACCAAAATTCAAAAGAGAAATCTTAACCACCAACAAATTACTTAATAACAACCTTATTAAAGTTTAAATCAACCATAGAAATCACAAAGAGCATGGTGTCCTTCACCAAACAAGGGTTCGGCCAACCATGGAGAATAAAAGGAAATGGTTTCTTTCCAAATTAATTCCATAAACCTGACCTTTGCTGTGTTCTTACGGTATAATTGAAGTTATAGGACCTCAAATTGAGTGAAAATTAATTCATTAAAAAGCTAAGATAAAATGATACAAATGTCATGAAGGGACCATAGTCCAGATTATTTTCTAAGAGGGTGTAAGAAACCCAAGAACACAGACCAACAAACCAAACACGATTCAGCACAACCAGTTTTTGTATAAAAATCATAAGTTGAGCTATAAGTATTAAAATTGGACACAAGAGGATGATTTAGAAAGCTAAGAAGTAGAAATACAACTTTTATGAAGAAAATAGGACATTATCTTGCCATTTTAGCGGCCAATATGGACAATCAATTCGGATATATAAGTGAGACACCATAACAGAATCAGTTTTGGTATTTAAATCATAAGTTGAGCTACAAGTATTGGAATTGAACATAAGAGAATGTTTTGGAAAGCTAAGAAATAGAGCTACAACTTTTATGAAGAAGTCAAAAACAAATGGAAATTATAAAAGGGTCGAAAATGAATTCCAGTCCCACTTAAATACACCTCTAATATCAAAATTCATCAATTTAACCAAAACATACAAAGTTCTCAAAATTCCTTCAAAAATCTAAAATTGAAAAGTTAAGAAAATGAAAGAGAAATGAGAATATTATTGCACTAACCTTGAAAACAAGCTTGAATAGGCTTAGAAAGCCTTATTCCTTAGCCTTTTTCTTCCCTTTAGAGGATGGTTCTCCAACCTCTTCAAAGCAGCAAAAATCAACATTAAAATCAAGAAATAACACAAGGAGAAGATGAAGCATGATTTAAAGCTTATTCTACCATCTATATTCTATGAATTCATCAATTGAATCGTTAGAATCATAAATTACAACTTACTTGTTTAGGTAGCAAACTCCAAGTTCTTTGCTTCTAATCACCAAAAACCACCTTATTAACTTAATTCTTGAAGTTTAGTGGCAATACTATGGTTTAATTGATCTATTTTAGTGTAGTTTGTAAGTAGAGAAATTGAAAGAAAATGGAGAACAAGAAGAAAGAAAGTGGCGTTGGAATGGGAGGAGAAGAAAAAGAAGAAGTTGGATAAGTTATGTTGACTAAGTCAACAAAACAAATGTTACTAATTCACCACAATTTGATAAGTGTATGGCTTGGATCAAGTCATGGTATTCTCATCTAATGGCTCTAAATATTCACCAAATAATTCTCTTTCAAATATGATTAAACTCCACCAATTAATTAACTTAACTCCATCAAAATAATTCCTCAATTTTTCTTAATACACTACACTAGAAAACACTATTCATTAAATGCCTTAGTTCTCCAAAAATATTTATAAAATATTTTCTACCTACCTAAATCATATAAACATACTCTAAAAATATTAAGCATCAATAGTAATTTTCCGGATACTAGTGGTACTATTCACAGACCGATAAACTATTATTCACCATTAATTTATTTCTTACTTTGTCATGAAAAATTTATATCTTAACTTTAATTAATCAAAACCAATCACATAAAATCTAATTAACTCCACAAATATTAATTATGCTCAATATCATCATCGGGTCCAAATAAAATATTATTTTCCTCTCGGGTGATATCATTAATGACCCATCCAAATAATATCATTTTAAGATTTGAAATTTTGGGGCATTACAAATTTTGCTAAGAATCTAACGACACAAGAATCAGCTCGATCGAATGTTGTTTAGACCTAGAACGAACTTCCAATAACTCGAAAAACCAAAAATCAAGCTAAAAGGGAAAGGCAATAATTTGCCATGATAGTTACCAAGTTGCCTAGTGCTAGAACCGATCACGTGCCTATTGGTAGTAGTAGAGGCCTTCTGAGTAGCCATCACTGGTACCAGCACTGACATGGTCGATACCAGCATTGACATGCTCGGTACCGACTTGCAACCCCAATTGCCTATAAATATGGCACTCCTCCCTTATTTTCAAGCACCTTTTGTTGCTTGATGAGTAGTTCTCAAGCATCAACGATTCTATTTCTCCCTTTCTGAATGATTCTAAGCCAATATAGTTTGACTTTGCTCTTCTTTATCAGTTGAGTTAAAGCCCAACTTGGTTCTCAAAAGTCGATCCTTTCGACTTTCACTCACACTTTGGTCTTCATTAGACCAAAGATAAATATTATATAATATATTAAGACTAATTTTAGGTCCTCATGCGCTATCTTTGCTATATTTAGAGGAATACTTGACCTCTTTGGTAGTTTTACCACCGTGGAACTCCGAAGCTGCACACTTGCACCCCCGTCCTTCAAACCCCTCGTCTAAGGGTATACAACTAAAATAAATCTTTTCTAATTAAGCTTGGTAAGTCTAACACCTTATAAATCGTCAAGCTCGATCTATCTGACATATAACATGCTTTACACCCAAATTGTTCAGCATACAAAGTCGGGTCCATCCGAAAAAACCGTCAACAATAGTTTCAACCAAAAAGCATGGTCCATTCGATACCTTATAAGCTCAGTCTAAGAATGACACACTCAAAACCCTACCATCCTAGATAGTGGTAGAATTTCATGCGTGCCTTGATCCTTATACAAACAAGGTACAAAGGTATATCTAAGGATTTTAGTTTGGGTCATCAACTAAATTGATCGTTCAGGATTTAACGGAATGTGTCATAGACCTAGAATCCTCAATAAATGAGGCTAGAGTTGGGCTTCCCTCCAAATTACACGTTTTCATTATTATTATGCTTTTAATGCACTATATTTTTTATATTGCCATGCATTATGATTATGATCATGCATCGATAAACTGACATTCATGCAAAATAATATTTTGATTTCCTGATTAAACCCAAACCATGAGATTCATTCGAAAAGAAGTTGAAAACCTAGTCCCCAACTGAATGATTCGAGGCTAGTGCTTTTATCCCAAAAGGCAATTAAAATGGAATCAATTACGAAGTTTTTTTCCTTAATATTTTTTTTGAAAATAAAAACAAATTAAGGTGCTGGCTCTAAAAAAACTACCATAGTTAAAGTGCTCTAAAGTGCCAACCCGATAAACATAAGCTCTAAATTGAGTTGTAATTAAACAAAAGGAACCACAAGGAGTTCCTACCAACTTCCATGCTAAACTAACTTATGGGCTCGTCTAGTTAGATTCTCTCCCTTGAATCTTTCCCATGGCGCTTGATTGTTAACGCACAGCCAGCGACTCCATTAAGGACTTTAACATTTTTTTAAACTAAAAAATATAATAAGATGACTAATGAGTATGCTTTGAATCTCTAGTTTGGATTTTATCAAAAATTGCCTCTTGCATACATTCAGATGCATCATTTGGGATCCTTTCTCATCATTACAATTGAGAAAATTGAGTTACTATTATCACCTAGGGGTAATCTTCCTTGGAGCTATCTTAGATCGAGGAAAATGCTCAACTAATCTTGCGTACCTCCGATCCTTTCAATAGAGTAAAGGGTTTGGCATACCAATCATTCCATTTGATACGACATAGTCAAATGACGATGTATATTCCAACTCTAGTGGATGGGACCTTTAACCCAATCCACCAAAAGCATGTAATGGCCCTAGAACCGATCTGTAGGATTATATGCACCCAAAAATCATGAAACCATTTTGGTATGACATTCACACATTTAAACATCTCATGTTATGGGCCAAGAAATCCCTAAGAACCAACTAGTGGCCAAACCAACCAATGGTCAAACCAAAAGCACCAACTAGTCATCGAACCCAAAAACACCAACCAGTGGTCAAACCAACAGCACAAACCAATGGTCAAATCCAAAAGCACTAACCAATGGTTAAACCCAAAAGCACCAACTAGTGGTCAAACCCAAAAGCACCAACTAGTGGTCAAACCAAAAGTACAAAACAATGATCAAACCCAAAAATATCAACCAGTGGTCAAACTAGAAACACTAACCAATGGTCAAGCCCAAAAGCGCCAACCAGTGGTCAAACCTAAACACCAACTGGTGGTTAAACCAAAAGCACCAACCAGTGGTCAAACCTAAACACCAACCACTGATCAATCTAAGCATTAAACATCAACCTGAGCCACCAAAAAGCTTTAAACCTAATCTAAGCATCACAACCAGGTACAATGCCCTGATCGAAGCCTCTAATACTAATCTAAGCATTATCCTCAAAATTTTTGAAAGCCTTAAACTAGACATAAGCACCTAAACTAGGGATAATGCCCTGATCAAAGCCTCTAACATTGTTTTGAGCATTGTCCTCAAAATTCCCAAAAGCCTCAAACACCGACCTAAGCCACCAAATACTAAAAGCCTTAAAATGGACCTAAGAACCTAAACTACAAACAGTGCCTCAATTAAAGCCTCTAACATTGATCTGAGCATTGTCCTCAAATTTCCCAAAAGCATTAAACACCAACCTAAGCTACCAAATACCAAAAGCCTGAAAATCGAACCTAAGCACCTAAGTCGGGGATAATGCCCTGATCAAAGCCTCTAATACTTATCTAAGTATTATCTTCCAAAATCCCTTAAGCATCAAACATCGACCTAAGCCACTAAATGCAAAAAGCCTTAAAGTGAACCTAAGCATTATTCTCCCTTACCATTTAGCCTCAAACACTGACCCGAGCAAACATTACACCCTCTTAAACTGAAAGACTAATTTGAGTTCCAAACCCTAATGATGCATGCTTTTAAACCTAACCAAAAGCTAAATACTAATCCCTCCTTTTGTTTATTTTTGCTAGCAAACAACAACAACGATCTGAGAGCAATGATAGTAGAGATGTTCTAGGATCAAGAGACTCATTTTTGGGACCATGCTTACTAAACAGAATAACTCTTTTAGAACACTATTGCTACTCAGCGAGAGACTATATTGAAGGAAGTTAGGACCCTAATTAACACAAGTAGAATGACACTATTTCTCTAAACTAGACAGAGGATCTAATGACCAGCATGTGGTCCTACCCAACAGCGATCAGACATAAGGCCACGTTTAAAGCTACTACTACCCGAAGCCAGATTGGGGATGGATTAGCTTCTCATGAGGTGAAGATGATGATGGAGAAGATGAACTCTTGAAAGATTTCTAAAGAGCATCAAGAATTATTAAGACATGATTGATGTAGATCCTCTCCCACTGTTCCTTGAAGCCAAGTTGCCATTAAAATTCAAAATGTCGAGCATCGACAAATTCAATGGCACAACGTACCCCAAAATCATTTAAAAATGTATGTGGATTCCCTCACTCCTCTTGGAGTGAACAATAAGCTCGTTGCTTAGTTGTTCCAACAGTCCTTGACTAGTGCAACCCTCCGATGGTTTGTGGCTCTAGACAATACTAAGAAGAAGACATGGGATGAGATCTATAATGCCTTCAACCATCAATACCACTAATATTAAGGTTGACATTACCAAAAGGGACCTAAAGACAACCAAGCAAGGGGGCCGATAGTCCTTATCCTCGTTCCTTATAAGGTAGAGGGGTAAGACTATGAAGATTATTGAAAATCTTTTAGGGGTTAGAATCTCAGGATTTATTTTAGGATAGAGAGAATAGTTTTTTATAAGCACAAAGTCCATTTTTATCTCTCTTAAAATTCTTTTTGAGATTCTTTCAAAAGTTGCCTTAAAAAGAGAAGTCCAATCTTTGATCTTTTAATTCTACTTACCTAAACTAAAAGATTTTGACTTAAACATTTTTGGTAACAAATAAATGAGTATTTCTAAAATATTCATTAAATTTTTATTTTTGAAAAGCTATCTTTTTATTTTTGAAAATTCAAAATACTCATTAAAGCTATATTTTCAAACGGGATCTTCATCCCTCTTATAAAAATGCTTTCCTTCTTTTGAAAACATAAGGATTTTTGTGTAAGAGTAAGAGTCCATTACTTTAAGAGATATTTTTCAAAGCTCTCTATCTCTACCCTCTTCATTTCTTTTCATCTATTTTCTTTAAGAGATATTTTTAAGATAAAAGAAATTTTGATAATAATATTTTTTGAAGAACAGTTTTGAACGTTAATTCTACTTTCAAAATCTATTTTCTGTTCTTCTTGTGCTTATAATTGCATTTCTCTCTGTCCATATAGATTTTTATAATCTGTTGTGGACTAGTGGCTTTTAAATGAAAAATATTTATGTAATAGCTTAGCTGAAAAGCTATGGTGTTTTATCAAGCGACCTTCTCCTTTTGAGGGATTTAATGTCTTGATGTGAGTTTCTGTTTTCTGTAAAAACAGAAAGGATAGAGGTTGACTAAAATCTTCATAAATCTAGTGGGACAAAGATTAGATCTAGGTGTTGATATATTTTTTTGTAAAGTCAATTTGTCTCTTACCCTTGAAAAGAGATAACATAGTGGAGGATCTCAAGATGAGTCTTGAGGAGTGGATGTAGGCGAGTTAATGCCGAACCACTATAAATCTCTATGTCTATCTTCTTTTATTTTTTGAACTTTTGCTTGATTATTTTCTATCCACACAAAAGTTAATCTTTTTAGAAATGCTATGTTGTTAATAAGTTCCTGTTTCTAAAATGTAAATGAGCTTTATCTTTGTGAAACATTAGAACTCTTAATTTCTACATTGTGATTATTCCAAGTTCTAATCAGTCCTTCTATATTAAAGTACAATTCACATTTGAGTTAAAATCAATTTTCTAATCTCATATAAGCTTTCTGAAGTTAGTTCTAAATGTAATAACTATTATTCAGAGAATCTTTCCAATTTTGTATAAACTTTGTGAAGCTATTCCAAATGCAATAGCTGTTCTTCACAGAGTCATTCTAAACTTGCAACAGCTTTGTGAGAAATTTCTAAACTTGATAACTGCTCTCACAAATGTTTTCTATTTCCACTGTAAACAGAATTATGATCTTATGCTTTAAATTTTTAAATTTTTAGAAAACCCAATTCACCCTCCCTTAGGTTGTGCCATATATAAACAAGACCCACAATCTAGTATTACAGCTACGACATTTGACTTACCTAAGCTTAATTGCTTAAGAGATAAGATCCCATGGCATCCCCACTTCCTCTTACATCTTCAGAAGGTCAATCTATTTCTAGACCACCTTTGTTCAATGGTTCTAATTACTCTTATTAGAAAATCAAAATTGAAAAATTTATAAAAATCAATTGATATAAATTGCTAGAGAAACATAATAACTGGTCCTTGTATTCTAAAGAAAATTATTGAAACTCAAAGTATTTCAAAAATAGAAGAAGAATATACTAATGCTGATTGGAGTGACATTTCTATAAATGCAAAAGCAATTAATATTCTTCACTGTGCATTAGATCCAATAGAGTACAATAAAGTTTTTGGATGTAAGTCTACAAAAGAAATCTGGGAAAAACTTAGAGTTACCTATATGGGAACAGATCTTGTTAAAGAATCCAAAATTAATATCCTTTATAGAGAATATGAAATGTTTACCATCAAAGAACGAGAGATTGCAGTTGACCTAAATTCCAAATTCATAAATATAGTTAATCTTTTGAGAACTCTCAAAAAGGAAATTTCAAAAGATGAGCCTGTTAAGAAAATCCTTAGAATTCTACCCAAAAAAATGGGATTCTATAAGAACTGTTATGATCTATAAAGAGACTCGGGTAACCTATGACCATTTGATTAGAGCTCTTATTTTAGAAGAGATGAAATCTTCTTTGACTTTAGAAGATAAGAAAAAGAAAGGACTGGCTTTGAAAGTAGTTTCTAGTAAAGAAAGTTCTTCTGATCTTGATAGTGATGATCTAGCTCTTATTGCTGGAAAATTCAAGAAGTTCTATAAGAAAGGTGGAAGGCCACAGAAAAAGTTTATCAAAAAGAACTTTTCACCTAAAAATAGTAACTTGCTTAAGAAAGAATCCTCTAAGGTGGTTTGTTATGAATGCAATAAACCCGGCCATATCAAGCGTAATTATCCTAAGTTAAAAAAGAAGTCAAAGAAAAAAAAGTTGAAGTACGAGTTTGTAGCTATATGGAGTGATTCAGACGATTCTAATTCCGAAAGTCAAAGTGACCAAGAGGAAATTGCAAATATTTATTTGATGGCCACTATCAATTTTGAATCTGAAGAAATCAACACTCTAACTTCAACACAGAAAGCTGAAAGTAGCAAAGCAGATGCAACAGACCAAAAGCATAATGAAAGTGATGTAAGTATATCTGAACTTGAATCTGAAAGTGATCTTCTAGATACTTGTAATAACCTTTGTACTAAATTTGAAAAACTTGCTAAAAAGTATAAAGTTCTAAAGAAGGATTACAAAAAGTTTGAAACTGAAAGTGATCATTTGAAAGATGCTTTTTATCAAGTTACATGAAAAGATCTTATTATAGAGATCAAAGATCTGAAAGAATGTAATGAAAAATTTTATGAAAATCTAAAACACTTTGAAGAGAAATGTAAAAGTTTAAATTCTAAAAATGAATCTTTGAAAACTGAGATTAGAATTCTAAAGTCAATTTCAGAATCATTTTCTAAAGAAAAGACAAGTTCTAGCTACGATAACATTTCAAAACAAATTCATGTTTTCATTAAGAAAAATGCTATTTCTAATGTTGTAACATTAGAACATCAGAATGACTTTAAAAATCTGGCAGTCTTAACGAAAAGAAAAATCATGGCAAGATGAATACACCTATTACCACTAACCCTCTAGGATCCAATACATGTTGGGTACCTAAATCTACGTGACCTTTTCAGGTGTGCCTAAGGAGTGAGCTGAGAATAGAAATGTGGTATACGGATAGTTCTTACTCTAAGCATATGATTGGTGATAGAAAGAAATTCACCAAATCAGAAAAGAAAAAGGGAGGTATAGTGAGCTTTGGAGACAAAGCAAAAGGTAAAATAGTTGGTATTGGTGTGGTAGGTTCTAATCATTCAATAGAGATGTATGCTTAGTAGAAGTATTACATTATTACTTGTTAAGTGTGAGTCAGATTTGTAACAAAAATAGAAGAGTGATCTTTGAACTCTCTTGCTGTGAAGTTCAGAACATGCATGATAACAAAACTCTTTTTATGGGAAAAAGGTGTGGGAACATATACCTAGTAGACCTTTCTGATATGTATAACCCAGACATAAGCTTAGTTTTTGTTGATAATTCTAGTTGATTATGGCATAGAAGACTTGGACATGCAAGCATGCACCTTAGTTCTAAATTGTCTAAGAAAGATCTAGTTTGTGGTTTGCCAAATTTAAAATTTGAAAAAGATCACATTTATGACCCTTGTCAATTAGGCAAGCAAACCATAATATCTTTCAAATCTAAGGGCATGGTTTCTACTTCCAAACCTTTAGAATTGCTGCACCTTGATTTGTTTGGACCCGTTAGTCCTTCTAGTCTTAGAGGTAAATCTTATGCACTTGTCATTGTTGATGATTACTCTAGATTCACCTAGACACTCTTCCTTAGAAATAAGGATGAGTCATATGACCTGTTTGTTCGTCTTTGCAAAAGGATACAGAATGAGAAAGGATACAACATCTTTTCAATTAGAAGTGACCATGGAAGAGAATTTGAAAATAAAAAATTTGATGCTTTTTGCAAATAATCAAGAATCTTCCATAACTTCTCAACACTTAGAACAGCTTAACAGAATGGAGTAGTAGAACACAAAAATAGAATACTCCAAGAAATGGCCAGAACCACTCTGAGTGATTCTAATTTACCAAAGTATTTCTCGGTAGAAGTTGTTAACACAACCTATTATATTCTAAATAGAGCATTAGTAAGATATAAACTGAAAAAGACTCCATATGAGCTATACAAAGGTAGAAAACCAAATGCTAGTTATTTTCATATTTTTAGATGTAAATGCTTTATTCTAGATAACAAAAAAAATCATCTTACTAAATTTGATGTAAAATCTTATAAAGGAACTTTTCTAGAATATTATAGCAGTAGTAAAGCATATAAGGTGTTTAATAAGAAAACTTTAGTTGTAGAAGAATCTACTGATGTTATTTTTGATGAATTGATTCTACTTTTAGAATTTTAGAAAATTATGGTGTTGTAAATTTTGATAAACAAAAGCAGAATGAACAGTCAGAACAACTAAAATATCCAGAACATGAGCAAAATGAGCAATTAGAATAGCTAAAACATGAGCAGAATGATGATAATCAGGCTGAACTTGAAAATGAACATGATGATCAGAACATAACTGAAAGTCAAATGCTAGAACTAGAAAATGGAGCTTTTGATTTACCAAAAGAGTGGCGATTCCACATGTATCATCATTAGGAGGATATCATTCAAAACCCTTCAAAAAGGATAATGACTAGAGCTCAACTTAAAAGATATTTTGGTAATGTTGCTTTTGTTTCTCAGTTAGAACCTAAGACTTTAGAAGATGCTCAAAATGATGAAAGTTGAATTCTCGCTATGTAAGAAGAACTAAATTAGTTTAAGATAAACCAAGTTTGGAAACTTGTTTCTAGACCTAAAAACCGTTTTGTTGTTGGAACAAAATGGGTGTTTAGAAATAAGCTTGATGAACATGGTAATGTTGTGAGAAACAAAGCAATGTTAGTGCCTCAAGGTTACAACCAAGAGGAGGGCATTGATTTTGATGAGACCTTTACTCTGGTTGCTAGACTTGAGGCCATTAGAATGCTTTATGCATTTGCTTATTTTAAAAACTTCATGTTGTATGTGAAAAGTGCTTTTCTAAATGGTTCTCTAAATGAAGAAGTGTATGTAGAACAACCACCTAGTTTTGAAGTTTTTGATAAACCAAACCATGTTTACAAACTTACTAAAGCTCTTTATGGTTTAAAACAAGCTCCTAGAGCTTGATATGAAAGAATGAGTAAGTTTTTATCAGAAAATGGTTTTTATGGAGGAAAGGTGGATACTACACTTTCTATTAAAAATAAAGCACCCGATATTCTGGTTGTATAAGTCTATGTTAATGACATAATCTTTAATTCTACTAATGATCATCTTTGTAAGGAATTTTCTAAGGTCATACAGGAATTTTCTAAGATTATGTAAGGTGAGCTTGAAATGAGTATGATGGGAGAATTAAAATTCTTCCTTGGACTTCAAATTAAATAATGTGATAATGGAATCTTCATAAACCAAGGCAAGCATACTCGAGAATTGTTAAAAGGGTTCAAAATGGAGAATGAGAAGGTATGTGGTACACCAATGAGCCATCCTCAAAACTAAAAAAAGATGAAAATAGAAAGGGTGTGGATATTAAATTTTTTAGAAGTATGATTAGTTCTCTACTATATCTAACTACAAAGAGACCTGACATTCACTTTAGTGTTTGTTTATGTGCTAGATTTCAATCATGTCCCAAAGAATCTTATTTAATTATTATAAAAAGAATTCTAAGATATCTTTGTAGAGCTTCTATTCTTGGTCTATGGTATTCTAAAGGTGATATATTTGATCTTGTTGGTTATAGTGATTCTGATTTTACAAGAAGCAGAATAAATAGAAAGAGCATGTCTGAAACTTATTAGTTTCTAGGTAGCGCCTTTATACCATAGTTTAGTAAAAAGCAGACTTCTGTTGCTCTCTCTACTGTAGAAGCAAAGTACACTGCTGCTAGAACCTATGTTGCATAAGTTCTATGCATCAAACAATAATTGGCAAATTATGGTCTGAAATTAGAAACAGTTCCAATCAGATGTGACAACATAAATGCTATTAACTTGTCTAAAAATCCAATCCAACACTCTAGAACCAAGCACATAGAACTTAGACATCACTTCATACGTTATCATGTTCAAAAAGGTGATATAGTAGTTGTCTTCATCCATACTTAAAAGTAATTGGTAGATATTTTCACTAAGCCTTTAAATGAAAAATAATTCTACTTGATTAGAAGAGAACTCTCTTAACTTTAGAACACTGTAAGTATGTTCTAAATGCTTTCTATATTTGAGATTGAAAAACCTATTCTGTGTTATGTTTCTAAAATCTTATTCTGTGAGTGTTTCTTTGAAAAACGCTTTTGTGTGTAAAAGAGCTATATAAGGTTCTGATTTGGAATTCTAATGTCACCATCAGATTCCATTTTTATTAGACAAAACAAAATAGTCAATTTTTTATTATTTATTTCCTTTTTATTTTCTTTATTTTTTATTTTATTTTATTTCACTTCACTTTATTTTTTTTAATAGCAATTTTTTGTGTCAATTTATTTATTTAAATCCTTTTAAGGGTTTTGCGTTAATCATTTTAGTTTTTTTTAACCATTACATTTATTCTTCTTTTTATTCCTCTCTCCCACGTCTCTGTCACAACTTCTCTTTTAAGTTGTTTTCTCCCTCTCTCTTTAAATCTTAACTTCTTTTAATTATTTTCTCTTTCTTTAACAAAAAAGCTGTTTGCTCTTCTTTGTCTCTATCTATCTCTCAACAAAACCCTATGCTTCTTTGTTCTAAAATCTGAGACATGGCAAAGACCGATTCCTCCTCTTTTGATTCCATAACTAATGAGGAGCTGCAACTCCTTATGAAATTGACTAAGAAGTACAAAAGTAAGAGACAGAATTGAAGAAATCGATAATGGAATCAAGCTCAGGGAAAGGAAATCAGAGAGCAAAATAAAGAAATGGAAAGGAAAAAAAGCGAAAGAAAAGGGTTCAGCTTCTCGTGGCAAAGGTAAGTTTGTTTGATCCCTAAACTCATTTATGTGCTCTTATGGAAGTTCTTTGGGAAACCAGAGTTCAATTTTAGAGAGTCGTTTGAGTTTCAAGGGTGGATGAAGTTCTTATCTATGAGTAAACCTTGTTATGAGAGTGTTGTGAAGGAATTTTACGGTTCTCTTAGAAACATTCATCCAGAAGTGTTCTCGGTGAAAATTGATGGAGAAACCCGAGTGTTATCCTACACAAACCTAAGAAATATTTACAAAATTCTAAACACTGAATCTAGGGTAAAGAAGATAAAGGAAACCACTAGGGTTGATGATTATAGAAAGGATGAATTTATAAAGAAAATCACTAGAAGGGGATCTGCAGAAAAATAGAGTGTGATTGCATGCTCTAATCTAAATGAGAATATCAAGTGGTCATACAAGTTAGATGTACACTACATCTATCTTAAGAGCGGCTCTCTCACTTATGTAAATCAGGTTGAACTGTGCACAATGTGGCACATAGTTGAAAAGAAGCTTTTCAATTTGTGTCATGCTATTTGTGATAAAATGTAGAGCAATCCAAAAGGCTACCCTATATTATGGTGTTAACTCCTATTTTTGAGTTTCTAGGAGTAGATTTGGAAAAGAAGAGTTGCTACAATGTTTCTAAATTAGACAGTAATTCTTTGAAATTGAAAGATGAGGAAGATAAAGAAGAAAAAGAAAAAAGAAAGTTTTGAGAAAGAAAGATAAGAAATGAAGAAAGAAAAAGAGAAAATAAGCTTAGAAAAAGTGAAATCTGAATGTAAGAAGAAAAAGAGAAAGTTAGAAAAAGAAAAGGAAGGAGTAGAAAAAGAAAAAAAGGAGAAAGAAAGTTAGAAAAAGAAAAGGAAAGAGTAGAAAAAGAAAAAAAGGAGAAAGAAACTGAAAAAGAAAAGGACTTAGAAATACAAGAAGAAAAAGGGAAAGAAGCTGAATTAGAAACATAATCAGAAAAAGAGATAGAAAAAGAAGCTGAGATTGAAAATGAGAAGGAAGTGCCTCAAGATAAAGAGGAATCTATGGATCTTGGAGCAAATGAACTTGAGATGGCTAGAAAGGATGATGAAGTAGTAACAGTTGAAGACAATAGTGATGCTGAAATTGAAAAATTGGAGATAAGTGATGAAGAAGAAAAAGATATACAAATTGAAACTACAAAGTCTCATGTTAAGAAAGACAGAGAACCTGGGATCGCAGAGACAGAGAAGCAGCTCATTGAGGAGCACAATAATGAGCCTAATGAAGCCATTAAGCATGGAAAAGTAGTAATAGCTCTTACTCAGTCATTGATTGCTTCTATGGAGAAAATAAAAGATATAAATGCGAGAAAACTTGTTACTCTAAAGGTAAAATCTACACATTTCCCTCCATCCTTTGATAAGCTAAAGAGAGCCAAGCAGACAGCTGGGAGGTTGCCTAATTGAAGAGGCAAACCACCTTTATATCTTTCTTCTAAAAGATCCGAGAATCCCACTAAAACCTCATCTGCTCAGAACCTTAGGCATTTTAAAAGGCAAAGAACAAATACAAAAAAACTCAGTGACTCCTTCCTAACACGTTCTAATTATGTGTTTTTATTATTTTTTAAGCTTCTATTTATTTTTCTTATTTTGTTTATTTCTCTTTGTGTAAGTAACTTTGAATTTTTATATTTATATTTATATTTTTATTTCTTTTTGCTCTGATCTAATAACCCTCTTTTATGATGACAAAAAGGGGGACAACACATAAGTACATTTTGATGCTTAAGTACTCAGAGGAAAACGCAGGCATATTTGTTTAAGTACTTAAATTTTTTTGGTTTCATGTTCTAATCTTGTGATGTTCTTATTCTAATGTTTTTTTATGTGAACAAAATATGCTTTTTATGCTCTGATTGATAGACTTTAGAACTATGTTCTGATTCTAAAAGTCCATTTCTATTTTTATGCTCTGTTCTAAATCCCTTATGCTTTAATTGCACTTATTCAGGGGGAGTTTTATATGTGTCTTAATTTTGCTTCATTATAAATCTGTTATATTTAGAACTTGTATTTTGTTGGCATGCATAGACTTAGGGGGAGCACATGCTTTTATGTTTGATAAATGTATTGGTTTTGTCATCATCAAAAAGGGGGAGATTGTTGGCTCAAGAGTCAATTTGATCTTAAGATTTTGATAACTATGCAAAATAAATAAATGTAATATTATTGTATGTGCTAAGTTGTTTTATGCAGATTTTTATGAAAATGCTAAAGAAGATAAGTTTCTACAATCCAAGATTCTTTGAAAACAATAAAAATTATTGAAGATCTTTTAGGGGTTAGTATCTTAGGATTTATTGTAGGATAGAGAGAATATTTTTTTATAAGCACAAACTCTATTTTTATCTCTCTTAAAAATCTTTTTGAGATATTTTCGAAAGTTGCCTTAAAAATAGAAGTCAAATCTTTGATCTTTTAATTCTATTTACCTAAATTAAAAAGACTTTGACTTAAGCATTTTTGGTAACAAATATGTTTTCCCTCTATGTTTTTGAATCATTAGCTTTTATTTTTGAAAAGTCAAAATACTCATTAAAGCTATATTTTCAAACGCGATCTTCATCCCTCTTATAAATATGTTTTCCTTCTTTTGAAAACGCAAGCGATTTTGTGTAAGAGTAAGAGTTCATTGCTTCAAGAGATATTTTTCAAAGTACTCTCTCTCTATCCCCTTCATTTCTTTTCATCTATTTTCTTCAAGAGATATTTTTAAGAGAAAAGAAATTTTGATAATAACATTTTCTAAGAACTGTTTTGAACGTTAATTATGTTTTCAAAATCTATTTTATGTTCTTCCTGTGCATTTGATTATATTTCTCTTTGTCCATATAGATTTCTATAATCTGTTGTGGATTAGAGACTTTTAAATGAAAAAAATTTTTGTATTAGCCTAGGTGAAAAACTATGGTGTGACAGGTTATCAAGCGACCTTTTCCTTGTATGGGATTTAATGTCTTGATGTGAGTTTCTGTTCTCTGCAAAAATAAAAAGGGTATAGGTTGACTTGAACCTTTAAAAATTTAGTGGGACAAATGTCAGATCTAAGTGTTGATCTATTTCCTAAAAGTTGGTTTGTCTTTTACCCTTGAAAAGAGATACCATAGTGGAGGATCTCAATATGAGTCTTGGGGAGTGGATGTAGATGAGTTAGTGTCGAACCAATATAAATCTTTGTGTTTATCTTCTTTTATTTTCTGAACTTCTGCTTGATTATTTTCTATTTACACAACTGTTAATATTTTTAGAAACGCTAAGTTGTTAATAAGTTCCTATTTCTGAACGTAAATGAGCTTTATCTTTGTGGATCATTAGAACTATGGATTTCTGCATCGTGATTATACCAAATTCTAATCAATCCTTCTATATTAAAGTATAATTCACAATCTAAGTTAAAATCAGTTTTCTGATCTCATATAAGCTTTGTGAAGTAAGTTCTAAACGTAATAATAGTTCTTCATAGAATCTTTCTAATTTTGTATAAGCTTTATGAAGCAGTTCCAAATGCAATAACTGTTCTTCACAGAGTCATTCTAAACTTGCAACAGTTTTGTGAGAAAGTTCTAAACTTGATAATTGACTCTCATATATGCTTTCTATTTCTATTGCAAATAGAATTCTGATCTTGTGCTTTAAATTTCCAAATTTTTAAAAACCCACTTCACCCCCCCTGTTGGGTTGTGCTATAAATAAACAAGACCCACAGTTATGAACTAGTGTCAGACCACTCTAGATGTGACACCAAAGGTATTGATGGCATCAATCACAAGGATCCCTCTAGCTATAGGCAATCCACTATGTTGATCATGAGAACCCGAATGGGGATACCACCATCATGCTCTCTATGTTACAGTACAAGCCAGAGGTAAAACAATGTCTATGGTCTTGGTTGATAATGGCTCCACTTTGAATGTGTGCCCCCCTAAGGTTGTAAGTTGACTTGGGTTAACTTTTGAAGGTTTTTCCCCCTTCCGACTAGATAGTGAGAGCATATGATAACACAAGAAGGAAAGTTTTGGGCATGGCTAACCCAAAAGTTGCTATTGGGCTTGTATAAATGCTATACCATTTCAGGTGGTGGACGTCTTGCATGTTTTAATCTCCTCCTTGGAAGACTTAGATTCACAAGGCTAAAACAGTAGCCTCCTCTCTCTATCAAAATTTGAGGCTTCCCCCATGAGAATGTAGTGGTTACTATCAAAGGGGACTTGGCGAGAAAATTTGGAAATTCAACTAGAACCCGTTGTCTACCCTCTCACCGGCTTCTCATTAGATTCTGTTCAATTCATAGAGGTGGAGCCTAGTAAAGAACTATTCCCTATGGACTTTGACCCGCATAATAACCCTCTAGTTATTAATATTGATGATGGCTATATGCTATTTTCCAGGTATCAAACTTGGCCGAGATGAGCAAGGTATAACCACCTTCACTGAACATCCAATTGTTGAACCTATATTCTGTCTTGGATTCAAAATGACTGATCAAGTTCGAAAGGGGTTGGAAGATGCCAAAATGCTAGCTAAGAAAAGGGGTGATCCTAGGGACATTCAGATGCACCCATGGTTAGCAATAGACTATCCTACAAACATGGCAAATATAGTGTCGGCCTTAAGAAAGATGGCAATATCAGAATTTGCATTAATTACCAAGAATCTAAACAAGGCATGCCTTTAGGATGATTTTCCACTGCCCCACATCAACCTGCTTGTTGATAGAATAACAGCATCCAGTTTTATTTCAGTAATAAACTTGTATGCAAGGTATAATCAGATACTAGTTAATCCACGAGATAAGCCAAAGACTTCATTTATCACTGTATAGGGTACATTTTCCTACATAATGATGCCTTTTGGATTAAAGAATGCTGATTCCACCTACTAGAGGATGGCCACTACTATCTTCCATCACTTGATGTACAAAAACATAAAGATATATGTTGTTGACATGGTTGTCCACACTAGGGATGCCCCAAGTCATTTAATTGCCCTTGAACAGTTCTTCTCCAGATTTTATTAGTACTCTTTTTTATCATCCTAAACAAAATTCTATCAGACCTTCAAATTTCCATTTTATGTTGAAGGACTCTCCACTGTAAAGTTTTTTCCCCACCACTGATTCTATTTTTGCTTCTACTTCTACTTCTTTATTTACCAAGAAAATGGGTGACATCAGTATTCCCACTTTTGAGATTGAACAAATGGCTGAGAGGATAGTTGCCGCCAGCTTAAAGAAACTCCTCCACTTTGATAAGGGGAAAGAGCATGTTGTTCATGTGGAAGATGAGGAGAACAAAGGGAAATCAAAAAAGAAAGAACAAGCCGATGAAACATGGCAAGATGAAGAATTCTTTGCCAAGAAAGTGACAACCAACAAATCCAAGTCCGAGGTAGTCCCTTTTGAAAAGCTTGAGAAAATGGACAAGAAAATTGAGAAGCTTCACCTCTACATGAAGTTCAAGGGGTTGGACCAATACCTAGACTTAGACGATGATGAATATGAAGAGCCTGAGCTGAAAAGCACTATTCATCTGACTTATAAGATGCCTAAGGTGTTTAAATACGATAGCATGGGCGATCCTAAGGTTCATGCATGCAATATAGGGTAGTAATGGAGTTGGCGGGTCTGCCATCTAAGGAAATCTTGAGGATGTTCCATTTGTCTTTAACTAAGTCAGCCCATACATGGTTTTACAATCTCGAGAAGAAAGTGAGAAGAGGTTGGAATGATCTCACCACTGTATTTCTAAAAGAATATGCGTACAACCTCCAAATGAGTGTCAACTTGAGGGATCTTGAGACCACAGTGCAAAAGAGTGATGAGACCTTTTCTGATTACATGGCTAGATGGAGATCCAAAGCACTCAAATAGGAAACAAACTTGACATCAAGGAGCAAATCAAGATTTTCACTAAGGGTACCTTGCGAGATTTTAGAGAAAAGATGTACTACATGATATTAACTAAGTTCTCAAAGGTCTACGAGGCGAGAACTTCCATTAAGGACAAGCTACTAGAAGATAACAGGTATGGGCATCACATGAAAAATTTCAACCAAATCAGGGTTTCAAGGATCAAGTTCTTTCAGGAAATCTACCAACTCCAACAATGCCCCTACCATGGCTACTTTGTATCTATGGGTTGTAAATATGCAACCTATAAGGTTCTCTAACTTCGGTGCTCCCTTGTTTAAAATGTTTGAAAAATTCAAATTTGTGGATTTATTACAACCGCTAACACTAAGACCGCCTCCTAGTCCTTTAGCCAAGAATTGCAATCATAGTGAATTTTGCAAGTTCCATTAGGGAAACAGTCACACTACTGACTAATGCTTAAGTTTGAGATGCAAAATTCAAAATTTGTTTAATAAGGGAAATGTGATAGATCTAGAGAAGTCAAGGCTAACACCTGAACTAACCCGCTGCTGAACTTTTGTAATGTGCTGCCTCCTAAGAACTTGTATATGGTTGAGTTTAGCAAGACTCCCAAAGAGGTGATGGCAGAGTTTCAAAAAGAAGAGAGAGAAATAGAGCAACTCCTAGAGCAAATGTTTACAAGGGTCTTGATTGTTTGGGAGGACACTAACAAAGAATGGTTGAATCCTGTGAATGAGTGGGTTCAGAGTGAAGATAATCTATTAGTGAATCCCATTACTCTCGACATATGGAGTAATAAGGAGGAAGAGGAAGCAAAAGAGGTGAACAATATGAATTGCAGTGGCCGAATGTACCAGCCATGTATGATTAGAGCTAGAGAGGAAAATGAAAAGGCGAGCCGTTTGGTTAAGATAAAAATAGATGTAAAAGATGACGCACTAATTAAGCAGCTTAAGAGAACCCATGCCAACGTCATCATCTTATCGAAGAAACACCAAGAGGCCCTGCTAAAAGCAATGGTTAAGATTTCTATCTCATCAATAACCTCTGTAGTAGATCCTATAGGGTTAGTTCAACATAAGCCCTAACAATCACTTTTTCTAAGGATGAACTTCCATTTGAGGGTAGGAATCACACCAAAGCTTTGTTCATTACGGTTGAGGTGAGAGAAAGAGTCACTAGCAATGTCATGATAAATGATGGTTCTGCTTTAAATGTATGTCCCTTAACATTATTGTCCAAGTTCAAACTGAATGTTTCTGATTTAGAACCTTCTGATGTGGTCATTTATGTATATGATGACTCAAAGAGATAGGTTGAAGGTATTTTCAAGGTTGTAGTGAAAGTGGGACTAATCAAGAAAGAAAAAGAATTCATACTGATTGATATTCCCCTGACTTTTGTCCAGCTTTTGAGGCACCCATGGTTCTTCTGGATGTGTTCCTTCTACTTTGCACCAAAAAATCAAATTCTCCTTTAATGCAGAAATGATCATCATCTCTGCTGCTAGTGAGAAGAGAATGGCCGCCCTAAGCATGGATAAGTAGATTATTCTTCCATGCACTAACTTTCAAATAGCAGCCTTGAGTACAAATATGGGGCCCACTTGTCTCTAACATCATGAAGCGAATGAACTTTGGAGAGGGTAAAGGGCTTGGTAAGAACCAACAAGGCATAACCGAGCTATCGGAGATCCAAACACAAAGGTACCATATAGGCCTAGGGTATAAGTATGGAACCGAGTCAAAAGACACACTTGACTAGTATGATACGGATGGACATTTCATCCACTTGAGTGATCAATCCTCTCCATGTTTACTAATAGGGCCTTTTGAGTATAATAGTAAAACATATCCGAGTCTGGAAATCTTTTCAGATGTGATCAATGTCCTCAAGGTTGAGCCTGAGAGATAAGAGCAAGAGAAAGAGGTGAAGAAAGAAGACGAAGGGATTAAGGGGCCAAGGCAACCGAGATTGAGGATGAAGAAGAGCGAGCTGCTAAAAAATAAGAGGGAGAGAATGAAAAGGAGAATTATTGAAGTGACTGAGGATCTTGCAAATCAAGATTGAAGGCAATCAGAGTGTGCATCAAAAAGAGCTTTGAGGACGTCAAGTCCCCATCTTTTGTTTCAATTTCTGATGTTGATGAGAATGATTGTAATGAACTAGCCATGCTTTTTAATGAAATGGACTTCAATTTTGCTTCCTGAGAATTTCATTCACGAAGTAGATAAGCTCATATGCATTTTTTTTCATAAATGCATCACACATGCATGAATTTAATATTGGCACAAAAGATAACCCATAGAATTTATTAATTGGGCTTAACCTAACGCAATAATTGAACATAAAATTTCAAAACTTTCTCATGGAAAAAAAGGAAGCTAGCACATGGAGTTTTGAGGACATGCTAGGTATTGACAGATCTACAGTTGAGCACACTATTCCATTGTATCCTTGGGCCAAGCCAATGAAATAGAGGAGAAGAAGATTGAGACTAGAATGCCAAAGAGATTAGAGAGGAAGTGACTAAACAGATTGACACCGAATTTTTAGAAGTGGTTCATTATCTTTATTGGTTAGCCAACATCGTCCCAATTCTCAATAAGGACGGACGAGTCACAATGTGTGTGTATTACTGTGACCTAAATAAAACGTCATTGAAAAATGATTTTCCTCTTCCTTATATTGATATCCTAATATATAGTGCAGCTATGATGTGATGCTACTCGATTATAGGTGGATTTGCAAGATATAATCAAATTCTCATAACATTGTTAGATAAAGCCAAGACAAATTTTGTCATGGAGTTTAGAACTTTGTGCTACCAGTTAATGCCATTTAGCTTGAAGAACACTCGACCTACTTATCAAAAGATGGCTATTACTTTGTTTCATGACATGAGTTAGAAGTATACATTGATGATATGGTTGTCATGACAAAGACATAAAAAAAGCATCCAGCAGCTCTAGAGCGTTTCATGGACAAAGTTATCAAGTATTAGCTATCATTGAATCCGAAGAAGTGTGTGTTCAAGGTAAACTCAAGTAAAGTGCTAGGATTCGTTGTTGGTTTGAAAGGAATAGAGATCGATCCATATAAAATCAAGGCAATTCAAGAGATGGAGCAACCTAAGATGGAGAAGCAAGTGAGAAGTTTTCTAGGTAAGATTCAATATATCAACAAATTCATATCAAAATTGTCTATCATATATAATCCAACTTTCAAGCTACCAAGTAAAGAGCAACCAGTCAAGTGGAATGATCACTGCCAGATAGCTTTTGTCAAGAACTATTTGTGAAGTCCCCTAATCTTATGCCCACCTAAACCAGGAAATCCATTCATCTTATACTTGATTGTGGAAGATGCCGAAATTAGCGCTATACTAGCACAAGCTGATGAAGCAGGTGTTGAAAAGGCAATCTATTACTTGAATGACAAGCTTCCTCCAAATAAGTAGAAATACAACTTGATCAAGAGAACTTATTTGGCAATGGTCTAGGTAACTAGAAACTTTCATCATTACTTTCAATTTTACAAGGTAAAAGTGATTTCCATAATGGATTCGATTAAGTACTTATATGGAACACCAGCATTGGTAGGGAAATTAGCAAGGCGGTTAATCTTGTTGTCTAAATTTGACATTGAATACATTACAAAGAAGACATTCAAAAGACGAGTAGTTGTAAATCTTCGGATAGCATATCCAGTTGAAGATCATGAACAGTGGAAAATCGACTTTCCTTATAAACATTTGAATTTAATAGAAAAAAAAGAATGAAAACTCTACTTTGATAGGTCAGCTCATAGTAAGGGAGCAGGACTACGTGTCTTATTAGAATCACAAGATTTACTTACAATCAAGAATGAGTAGAGAAAATGCAATAGTTTCAACCTTGTAATCAAAAACCTCCCTTCATCTCTTAAACCCTTACCTTATTTATAAGCAAATGGCGAGATGAGGTGGGCTTTTATGGCTTAGATGGCAAGGGCCGCTGGTGTACTCCAAAATTGGCCCAAGCCCATTTTTGCTAAACTGGTCTAGATGCATGCAAAACAAGGCGGCGCTTTAGGGTGCTTCTACACGATGGAACCATTTTTTAGGTTTAAATATCATTGCAATGTTATGAGTGCTAGCAAGGTTTACCAGTTAGCATTTGTGCTTATTTTTCAAATATAACAATCATTACTCCTAAAACAGTTCCATCGTCCAAGGTGCAACTTAATCTAAAATTGCAAAATAAGAAAATGAATTATTCAATAAGAGCATGTATTAAAATAAACTTATGCATATAAATTTTAGATAGACCCAAGTTGTACTAATTTACATTTAATTTTCAGACATGTTAATAAAAAAGGAAAAAAAAAGGTCTAAGAACTTTTGCTACATAAGAAATAAATAATCTATCTTGATAAATTTAGAAAATTGATCTTTAACACCTATGTAAAAGTTTGCAAGATGTAAAAGAAAAATGGATAGCTGAGGGGCCCCTTAGGCCTATAACTACTCTAATGCTTAATTTTATAAGATAATGATAAACAATTATACTTCAATGAGATAGATTAATATTGTGTACTTGAGTAGGAGGTTCAATCCCCTTGATATAAAGGTAAAAGAACTTTTGATTAGACTTATAGTTGACATCTTTATTGGTTATGTATTTGAACTACCGATTGAATAGGTATCTCAGAGTGATTGACAGTCAATTTGAGAGCCCTCTAAGAGATCTAAAAGACCCTATATATTGGAGTCTTGGCTTGTCCACCAAGTTACAATACAAAAACATCGATGTTCACTGACTTAAACACTATGTTGGTAATTACTGTTGCAACATCAAGAAACAAACTAGGAAATAAATATCAGAAAATTAAGAAAATCGATGGATATAACAATGACAGAATATCGACGAAATGCCAACTAAAATTATCGACGGACAGGAATCAATTGGCAAATATTGGCACTGGGTTCAAGATGGATTTTTAGTGAGTAAATACCAACATATTTAAAGATAGAATATGGCGAGAAAATAAGATTATAGACATGCTAACATTGTCAACCAAAATTTCCATCGTTAAAATTACTAATGCAACATGATCTCAGTGGTTATTATTTTACTAATGTAACGGAAGTGCCAAGGAGGAGATTTCCATATACACTTATTTATCAAAGGATGTTCAACTATTATCTGATGAAATGTGCCTTTGATAAGCATTGCACTAAATCCATCTGATTCCCCTTTATGCGCCATTCTTCCTTTTTTTGCTTTCTCCATCAACTAAATTTCTTTAACTATCAGTAGAATTTTCCATTGGTGAATGTTGATTGTTTTGTATTGTTAGTTGGCAATTAAGAATAGGTCTTCTCATCTTATTTGGATTTTATGTAAAATATATTTTTTTGGTCTATAAAACATAATTAGGTCCCAAATATGACCGCACTAGTTCATGTGTTCACCCATTTATCTAATTTGTGGACATTTTTACATGTGATTGTAATTAATAATTAAAAAGCTAAACAAAATAGCAAAATAGTTGTTCAATTTGAAATTATTATGGGTCCATTGGGCATGCATCTATCATAAGTGTATTAAGATAGGTAGATAACTGATCAAGGCCTATTTAGTTCAAAAAGAAGGAAATGAGAGTAAGAAGAGTTCAGGAGGGGGAAAAGCAAAGATGAGAGGGAGATGAGAGAAATATAAGAAATTAGGGGGATTGAAAAAGAAAATGTGGACATAAGGTGACCTAAATGCAATTAAGCAATTCGATTTATTTGTATAGATTCTCGTGTCATTTACAACATTAATTTTTCCTATATATAAGGATGCAAAGAGTGCCCTTCAAGCAAGTTGCACCTTCTAGAAAATCTATAGAAAAACCCAAAAGTTTCCTGAATATATACAACTTTACATTTTATGGGTTTTAGGCCCAAATTGCCTTCTTTGCACTATCTTTATATAATGATCTTTCCTAAGCTTTGCCAATTAGGGCCTTTAATTTGAGCAAGATTCTTAGGCCAGTATCAATGGTAATACCTACACATGAGTTTTACTTAGCCTAGAAACCCATGTGCATCCAAAGGCGGCCTACGACTATCAAAAGATGTAATGGCCACTTGAAAGGGTGCATCTTTGATAGATTTTATTTCTCCATTCTTTCTATAAATGGTGGAATAGAGCTGCCCCTTGCAGTTTTTCATTCTCGTGATCTATTATCAATTCAACTGATAATTTCCCATTTTCAATTTTTGATCGATCTCTCTTATTATCATTACTATTCATTTTTAAAGATGTTAACCGAATACCCCACCAATGAGGATGTTCTAGTAATAATGTTACCTACCTATTCTTCTTTTACGGTCTATAAAGTAGTCCATATGGATATGGACTCTGGCCACAAAACTCACAATCCTTGCTTTAAGAGACATACGTCAGCTATTACAAAGTTCTCTTTTACACTTCTAAATCATCTTGTCTCTATTGGCTGCTTTTTGTTAATGACTTGTCTAGAACAAAAAGTTGGAGAACTGGCCAATTCATTCAACTGATTTCCTTTCTTAGAGATCTCACATGGACCTTCTTTCAAACCTCCGTGGAAGTTGGTCAAATTTATTATCTCCTAGATTTATGTTGCCATATCATCCCTACTTATCGGTCTCTACTTCTTCTAGTGCTCCTTAAAAGAGAAAACAAAAAAGCCACAAGTAGTTGAAAAGAATATTATTGTAGCTCCTATGGAATGATATAAAGGGACATGTGGGTCCTGTTTATATGGATGGCACAACCCAAGAGGGGGGTGAATTTGGCTTTCTAAAAATTTTCAAATTCAAAAGCACCAAATTAGAATTTTATTTGCAGCGAAATTAGAACGTATAAGTAAGAGACATATATTCAATTTAGAATACTCTTACAACACAGTTCCAAGATTAGAAGGACTATGTGAAGTATAGTTATTGAAATTAGAACTAACTCACACGCCTTCTTGCAAGAATAGAACAACTCAGAGAAGAAAAGTTGTCAAGATTAGAATAGCTTCACTGAGTTACTGCAAGATTAGAAAGACTTTGCAAAGAAAGATATATACGATTAGAACTTCTTCACAAGCCTTTTTGTAACTTTAGAAAATGGGTTAAACTTAAAGATTTGAAATGAAATAACTTTAGAATAACCGACTAGAACTTCAGAAGATTATGATGCAGAAA
>CANUEX010155799.1:0-23538 GCA_948099535.1 Jatropha multifida | reverse complement strand
CAGAATTATTAACTCTGATTGACTTATGAAATGTCATAATATGGGATTACTATTCCGATAGTCAAATGATAATAGGGATGGATTTTGATAGTTTAGGCTTACTACGGGCCTCGGGTGCCTTAAGCTTACCTAGGTCCTAGTACCGGTCCGGCCCACGGTTTTGGGTCGTGACATTGTTAAACTCTTAGAATTTTGGAAGAGAATAATTATGCTTAACCCGATTTTAGGTTATATTTAGTATATATATAGTAGAGTTCGAATAGTCCGTATCAAATAAGGATTCTGAATAGTGATTTACTTCCTATTTAGAGTTATTTTAGGAGTCTATTTATTTAATTAAAATAATTTTATTATTATATATTGACAATATGGATATCTATATCTATATTTTATAGATATATATAGACAATTAGGTATTTTTCAAAAAAGTTAACCATAGTTAGTAGATATGTACAGATATGATGTATAGGTATCTATAATATCTCTTAAAAAAAAAAGTTTATATATTCTCTATGTCATATTACTCTAAACATTTTTTTTAAATATATAATATTGGTCTAAAAAATGCTAATAATATTAAATAATAATTATTAGAGAATATTGGTCTAAAAATTTTAATAATATTAATAACAATTATTTATTAACAATTATAACTTTTCTTTCTCAAACAAATTAAATATATCTATTTATATATTGTAAACCTCCATCAATATCAATAGACTAAACTCACTTTTTAAAATTAATATTTAGTAATGATAATTATAACTTTTCAAACATAATTTATTCTTATTCGAAATTCTGAATTTTCAAATTTTTTATTTATTATATTATTTATATTTTTAATTAGGTTAAATATTTTTAAATAAAATAAAATAATCTGCATAATATGCGGACCTTTACCTATTTACTACATAATAAAAAGCCCTGATAAATAATGACTAAAAAAAAGCAATTATTAACCAAATTTAGAAAGAATTTAATTACTCATATAGACATGGCAATAGTAAGCATGATTTTGAATATATTTTTATTTTTGAGAAATTTTTGAGAAAAGAGCATATATAAATTTATAAATAAATTTTTATTTTATATAATTGTCTGATTTAGTCTCATGGACTTTGTCTCTCATAGTGAAAAAAAATAAAAGATAAACAAATTTATTTAATGTAATACTTGAAAGATAATAAATCAAATTACCTTTTTATTCCATATAAACAAATCAATTATCTTTCTCATTTATTAATTTTTTATTAAAAAGGAAAAAAAATTATACAATTAAGGCTTATTTATGTTATAAACAGTGTTTTGAGAACTGGACCAGTCAGTGAATCAATGAAAATAAAGATTCAGTGAATTAGAGGATTTAACTAGGTTCAATACGGTTCAATCGAATTTTTATATATAATATTTTCAAATATGTTTATTGAATAAAATTCAAAGTATAGGATAAAAATTTTTTTGATACCAAATAAAAAAATATTCTCAAATTTAGCTTTTATAAAAAAAAAGAAAAATTAGTAAACAATTTTAAAAAAAATTGCTAAATTTAATACTAAAAAATCAATTAATTATAATGAAATATAATATTATTTTTCACATTTAAGTTTAAAGTTGTGATATTTAATTAGTTTAATTAATATAATAGGACCTTGGATTTAAAAATAAAGTGATCCAAAATGAAAAAATCACTGGGCCCAACTTTTAAAAGGCTCAAATTATAAAAAGACCCACAATTAGATATAAAAGCCCATAATTTGAATTGAACTAGTTTTTAACTGTCTGATTCACCAATTTTTGGCTTATTTTCATCTGGTTCTTATCGGTTTGTACCGATTTTTTTAGCTTTCGATTTTTCTATTTAACCTGGGCTAGATCACTTTTTGATTCTTAATTAAATCGATTGAACCGATTGGTCCAGTCTAATTCTCAGAACCATGGTTATAAGAATATTTTTGTATAAAAATGACTTGTCAAGCTCTTAGATTGTAATTTGTATTTGTATAAGTGCAATTATTATCAATATATTTATCGCGATACTATAATATTAAATTTAATAGTTGATAAAATTGCTTTTACATAAGAATGTTCTAATTAGGGACCAAGCTTATAACTAACTACTACTATTCAAATGAGTGATAAAAAAGTTATTGTAGCTAGAACTTTGAAGTTTTTAGCAGAATAATCTAACCCTAAAAGAGAGGTATATAAGCAAACCCCTCCTTCTCAAGAGGGAAAACAATAGGAGCTTCTAATTCACTTCCACTAGTGAGGACTCCTTTAGACAAACTTTTTGACAAAAGTGAACATGAACTGCCATGAGCTGCCCACTTAAAAGAAATGGCATCCAAACACGTGTTCTCAATTTTCACCTACAGGATTTTGACAATTGCACCTGGCTCCACAACAAGCTTCGCATTCCCCCTCCACTAGTACATAGTTGATTGTACCATTTTTTCTTGCAATAAGAACTAATTCTAGAATTGCCGAGCCTTCCAATGCTATTGTAACAAGGATTCTTCCTAAAGCAACTAAGTTCACTCCATTTTTGGAGACATGCCAAATGAGTTGATCTTGGGATTTGGATATGCTAAGAGACATTGATTGGATTTTACAAGCATTTTCTCCGCATAATTGCTTATATTAGATTCCTATATTTTCTCTAATTAAATGACTGATTAAGGTTATGGAAGATTCTGCAATGTTAAAAAGTTCTCACTTTGAATGGGAAGGTCGTAATAACTTTGTACACTAATTTCACTACATCTAAACATCTATATTTAATTGATCTTGTTACTTTATATTTAATTCCCATCCATTTCCTAGAGGGAGAGCATAGCTCATACATCCTAGAGTGGGCTACCCTACAAATATGATGCCTAAGCCAAGATATAATCCTTATGGGTGGATCCACCAAAACATGAGTCCCCATAGCATAAGAGTGGGCTAATTTTTGAAAGATAATCAGCACAAAAATTAGTCTCCTTATACACATGCTTAACGTTATAAGTCCATTCACCTTTCATGAATTCGTGATAGCTTACAATAACTGAGCTACAACCCCACTAAATGCCATTGACATTGTTAATTATCTGCACCATAAAGGCATTATTGCACTCCACTAAAAGATGACAGATGTCTAATTGCTTCGCTAGCTTCAACCCTTCAAAGGTTACCTATAACTCTGCCTCAGCAACTAAGCATATGCCAAACAAAGCAACAAAACTACGAATCCAATTTGACATCATGTCTCTAATCAACCCACCCTTATAAACCAGCTGATTGACCAATGACCCATTTGCATTCAACTTATCACTGACAGAAAGGGAGGAGCTCATGTAAAACCTTGCAATAAGTATGGATCACAATAGCAGAAGCAAAAAGAATCAAGTAAGCCATGGAGACATCCTTAGCAAAACTAGCAATATGCTTGACTAGCACCAAGACAGGGACTTGGACTTCCTGTTGTTTCCATGTTTTCCAATAAGCTATACCAAAGATCACAAACCAAGAGACCCTAGAGATATGCATTTCCTTGAATTTCAGATTGCCTATGATCCAGTCCTAGAAAGGGACACTAAGATTAAAAGAAACCCATCTCTATTAGGAACATGAAGGGAGACTTAGACTTGGTTGACATAATAATAATCTCAAAACACATGAAACATGGTCTCATGCAGATCCATGCAAACATAATAAGAGAGAACCAATACCAGATGACAACAAAATCTCTCATGATTGGTGAGGAGCCTATTATGCAAGATCAACCGAAGAAAAAGGCGAATACATTATGGACCCTCCCATCTCCAAGCTAAATCCCAACACCTATCCCCCTAACTTCGTTATTCCCTGATAACCACCCATAAGCTGACTTCATCAAGAACTTCCCTGAACTTGTGAAGCGCCATAACAGTAGGTCCTGACCACGATTCAAAGCAGGTAGTAAGATAGCTATGAAATGAATCAAGATCGAAGGAGGAAGTTGCTAACTAAACTTCCCCCAATTCCATTCCCCATTAGCCAACACATAATCAGCTACCTTCTCCCCAAGCAATTCCCTAAGAATCTTAGAGACAAAGATCTCCTTCAAAATAACATCATCCGTAAGCCACCGTTCAGATTAGAAAAGGGTAAAAAAACCATTTCGAATTGACTACTGAGATTCTTCATAGACACGTTTAAATGTTAATGACAACTTTCGTAAGAAGAGAACCTCATTGTCTAGTGCTATACGAAGGTCGATGAGAGCAAAGCTTATATTTGCTTCTCAAAACTTTAATCCATAGATCCTCACCATATTTAAGAATGCCCCATCCCAATTTCATAAGGAAAGTAGTGTGAACTAATTCCCCGAAGACCCTCGATAGACTTAGGTTAGGTAATAGTTTGCTATGGGATCAGATGTACCTTTTGGTTAGAATTAGAAGAACCACAGATAAAATGTTTGCAGCTCTTTTAAACTCATAATAAATATCCACTGGAAGCTTCGACGCTTGCATTGCATGAAGCAGCATAGTTGCAATAATAGAACTAGCGAGAATAACCCGACCAACCATGGAAAGGCGATTCACTTGCCAGTCTGAACGCCTCTTATTTGCCTTCTTAACAATATAAGAGTAACATGTTGGAGATGCTCTCCAATGCAATGAGACCCCAAATATTTCCCTAATTTATCAGTAATCGTGAAATCCAAAGTGCAAGACAATTGAGACTTCATGGTACTATTGACATTTTTGGAAAAATAAACATAGGTTTTATCTATATTAACCTTTTGACCAGAGCATGCACAAAAATCCTCTAGAATACCTTTTATTACATTAAGCTGACCCAAAGAAGCATCCACTAACAAGATCAGATCATTAACAAAGAATAGGTGAGAAAGAGTCGAGCCTCCTCTAGATAAATAGATAGGCTTCCAACTACCCTCTAAGACAGCTCTGGTAATAGCATGACATAAGGCTCATAAAAAGTACAAATAGGTATGGACTCAGTGGATCTCCTTGTCTTAGGCCTTAGGTAGGAAAAAAAATTATCAGACAGTGTACCATTCTATGAAACTTGCATAGAACATGAAGTAACACAATGCATAACAGCCGAGGATAAAATATGCGGGAAATAGCCTCCAAAAGGGTATTCGAAAGAAAACTCCAACGGATTCGATCATAGGCTTTCTTCAAATCCACTTTAATTGCCATACATTTGCCAGATCTCTTGGACTACATCGAGTGAATGATCTCCTAGGCAATAAAGATTTTGTCAGTAATATGTCTTCTAGGAATGAAACTAGTTTGAGTCAGGCTAATAATATTAGGTAAAATCAACTTAAACCTATTAGACAAAAATTTAGTAATAATCTTGTACATAATGTTATAGAGGCTAATAGGGCGAGATTGATTGATGTAAGATTGATAATTCACTTTTCGAATGAGAACTAGAGTAGTAGCATTTAACTTGTTGGCAAGATCATTTCTTATAAAAAACTTAAAGACCATTGTATAAGTGGAAGGCCCAACAATATTCCAATGATGCTAGAAAAACCTAGCATGAAAACTGTCCAGACCAGACGCTTTCCAAGGGCTTATTTGGAATAAAGCTGGTCTGATTTTTTAGTGCGTGATGGCTACTTGTAGAGAATAAAAGTACCATTAGAAATCAAAGGAAAGGCATACTGGATAGGGAAGAGCGGTTGAGCTTTCGTCGAATTCGAGTTTAAAGAGGAAAAGAAATCGACATCTAGCTTTATAAGATCCTGCGAATCCACAACCCACACCCCATCATTCTTTAGCTTAATAACCCAATTTTTGGTTGCCTATTAGCAATCGCTGTGGTGGAAGTATGACGCATTGTGGTCTCCGCAAGCAATCCATTTGGCTCTGGATTTGAAACCAAACCATCTCCTCACGACAAAGAACCATATCTAACTCTTTTTTTAAACTCCATTTCCAATTTAGCAAAATAGTTGATTAAACCAAATTCTAATTGCTTCTAAATACCCTCAATCCTAGCAAGAAATCGCCTCTCTTGGTGAAAAACATTGCCAAATATTTCTTTATTCCAACATTCAAGTTTCAGAGAAAAGTTTAAAATCATATGAGAAATAGGTAATAGTGCATTCCACTCAGCAGAAACATGTTATTTAAAACTTACTATGAGTAAGCCATGCTAGCATAAAATGAAAGGGAACAGTTATGTTAGGAAATGAACATGGGGGAGCAATTCGAATGATCATTCAATGATCAGACCCGATTCTAGCTAAATGAGAGATCGCTACATCTTGAAAGGCAAGCCGCCAAGTATAATTACAAAATTCCCTATCAAGCCTTTCTAAAAGGTTACCCCTCCTCCATGTAAATTTTAAACCACTATAGCCAAGATTGATAACCCACTCCCTCGGAACCAACTGATGAAATATTTTTCAATGCCCGATCTAAGGCTAGACCCTCGTGGGCTCTCTTACTTCGATAGAATGGCATTAATGTCCTAAAGAAGGACCCAAGGGTTAAATGTGCTTTGAGATAAAAAATTTAAATTATCCCACAATTCATATCGAGTAATTGACTCAGAACTACCTTAGACAACCATGACTTCTATCAATACATTCTCCTCCCAAAAAACTCCCATATGAATCCACTAAGAATTACAACTAAGAATACAAACTCCCAAGTGTTCTTTTAGTAGACCAAAACACCTATGGAAAAACCAAAAGCTTCCACCTAATGAGAGTTGGGGAAACCAATTCTTTTAATGACCTTATTCGCTATTGCACCACTTACTCTAGGCTCTAAAAGGCAAAGAATGGAGGGCTTATGTTTATCTAAAATAAGTTAACAGTTCTCATAAATAAGGAGTTGGCTGCCCCTTGATAGTTCTATGATATAATCAACATAAAAATATAGATAGTAGAGATAATGATCCCTTAGGAAAGCCCCTTACCCCAGTCTCAGAGGTAAAGGTCTCTAGTTTCCTTTTCAAAAAATACCTCATCATACTATTGTCGTCCGAACTAGCTTCAGAATTAAAACTAGTTGAATCTATATCATTCTCCAAAGAACCCTATAACAACTCCTCACGTAGGGACAACGCATGCAGCAAAAGCAAAGTGGAGGAGATAACCAGGCCCTTGTAAATTAAATTAAGGAATCTACTAGCAAAAGGAAGATTTGATCAATCACCAAGTTGAATGTTAAAGGTTATTTCATCAACGAGGTTGTAGACGCTCAAATTTTGCTCCAAAAATACTTAGTGATGATACTTTTGTTGTGAAAAAATAAGGTTTAAATATCTGATGAACTTGATTCTTAGACCAATGATTCGAGTTTAAGGAATGTCATCTATCAGGCCATTTTCATATTTTCGGGTTTATAGTGGTTTCGTATCAAAATAGCACCCAAAAAGCATCTTGGGCCCATAACCATCCCGTGCACTGTCCCGTTTTACGTGCTGCTCAGAATGATTTGGTGAAAATGGCTTAATTTCACCTAAGGTCCCTTAAATATAGGCATTATCACAGTGTCGTCCCTAAAATTCAATTTATAACAGTAAAATACCCAAAAATCTATTTATATAACAATAAAGTGACTTTTCTCTGATTTCCAGTGAGAAGTTACCTGAAAGTTGACGTGGACTTCTAACTCAGCTTTTTTGGTTATTTTCAATCCACGTGGACCTCCAACTCAACTCTTTTTATAATTTTTTTCTCTCTTTTGCCAAATATTGCATAGGAAAAAGTGATGCCCTATTGTTAAATCTTTACAAGGGCTATTCTAAAAAAAAGCTTTATAAGAGCTTATTTGCAAATTTTATAAAACTACAAAAGGCCATCTTCTTAATTGAAGAAGAAGCAGCAGTGCCGCCACCCTCAACAAACTAAACATTGCATTGTAGCCGGCCAACCATGGTCCCTTGGTGGTCGTAGGGTGGTCATAAGACAACCAACTAGCTCTGCTCACTCTAGTCGGCAACTAGTTCGCTATAAAAATGAGTTGAATATTTTTTTATTTAAACTATAGAACTGCTGCTTGCAAGGGATGACGTCGGCCACCGGAGCACTTGCAGGAGGCGATGCGCATTGGGAGTTAGATTTTGCTTTGTGATGGGTTCATGGTCTTTCTCTCTCTAGTTTCATTTTCCATTATTGGGTATTATTATTATTGGATTTTGATTTAGTTAATAATTTCCATTTAGGAAGTCTCAGCTTGATAGATCTATGTTGTTTGATCTCTATTAAATTTCTTTTTTTTTTACTTTCATTTTCTCAAGAAAGTGAAAGAAATTCGACTTCTTTTTATCTCCTCTCATTCTAATAGTACCCATTAGCTATTTTTTCGTTTCAATATCTATTCCCTCCATTATTGCACTTTTTGTTCAAGATCTAGCTATAATTTTATAGCTTTAGATATGGGTTGGTTGTTTCAAAAAAAATTCTCCTTTATTAGTAAATCATAATTAGTAATCAAAATCAACAAACCCAAAATTAAAATTTAGGAAATAATCAAAAAATACAACTGAAAGGTGTAGAAGATGGTACTATTGGATGATTGTGTTTAATGCAGAAGAGAGAAAACACAATAAAAATAAGGGTTTATGGTTTTCAAGCTTACGTGGAATTAAAATCAATAAGAAGAGTTGAGTTGGAGGTCCACATGCAATAAAAATGACAAAAAAAACTGAGTTAGAAGTCCACATCAACTTTCTGGTGACTTCTCCTCGGAAATCAGGTGAAAGTCACTTTATTGTTACAAAAATAGATTTTTGGGTATTTTACTGAAATTGAATTTTAGGGACGACACTGTGATAGTCCCTAGATTTAAGGGACCTCAGGTGAAATTAAGCCTAGTGAAAATTGGGCCTAGCCAAATTTGGGGCCCATTAGTGGCCTATGCCACGTAGGCCATAAAATTAGGGCCACCTAGCCACTCATTTACTTATAAATAGACTAAGGGTCTAGGCAAAATGAGGAGGAGAATGGGTAGCCTAACAAACTCTTATATTTTTTTTCTCAAATCTCTAAATCTATAACAAGTTTTATAGATTTATTTTAAGAGAGAATATATTTCTATAAAAAAATTGAGTGGGTTTTGCAATTAATCCTTCTCTAAAACACCAATCAGTTAACTAAATCTCTGATCATTATTCAAGGAGCAAGATCTTTGGATGTCCATTATCTTCTTCAAACCAATCTTGGGTTTTTCTTTAAAGTAAGGTAAATCTAAGAGTCTAAAACCTCACAACTCATCATTTTATTTTCTTTGGTGATCTAAATCACCTTTCTTAAGCTTGGTTATGATGGGCACCCATGATCAACCAAAAAGAGGTTTGTTCGTGTGGAAGTGGCACATTAAGTAAATAAGTGGCGTAAGCCACAAGCAGTGACGCACGTCGCTTCATCATAGCTAGCATTCTGAGGCTTCTTCTATGAGTTTTCTTATTAGAGCAAGACCCGCATGCCACTACGTGTGGCACATAGGTCTTCATTTCAAAATCCCAGAGGCAATAAATCAATAACTTAGTTTGATTCCGGGATCTAATTGAGTTAAGCATTAAGCGTCTTTGCTTAGACTGCGAATAAAACTCATTTCTGGCCCAAATAAACAAATAAAAATAAGAATTTGAGTTATGATAGTCATAGTTGTTCATCATTCATGATGAACAACATATTCTCAAATCCCATTCTAAATCAAGGAAACAATGTTTCATCATTTTGTTATTTACTTTCTTGTTCTTTAAATTCCATTCATTTACTTTTCAAGCACTTTATGTTCATGCCTATTATTTATTGCAATTCTAACCATTCTAACTTTTGATTTGATTGCTCGATCTTTCTAACATTTAAATGAACTTGTGTTGATAATTATTGATTGTTGTTGTGGATTATATCCTGTGATTGCTAATGCTTGTTTTATTCTTTCATTTATTACTTTCATATTATTTGGGCATTATGAAAAGGATCTTTAATGGATCCAATTAATTGCTTGATTTTATATTTAAGGGTTAGCTAATTTTAATGGGTTAAAGGGTAGATTGTAAATTAAGCTATGAGTTATAATTCCTTTATCCTTCCCTCTTTTCTTTGCTTATGTACGTTTTTATGCCTTATTTAAATGTTATTATTCATGATTGCCATATTTCAAAATTGCATTAAAACTCATTTTTCACCTCAATTAAGGTTAATCATATTATTAATATTGTGAATAAATGGACAATGAAGGAGGCCAGTTTGTAACTGGGCGGTCCGGGTGCCTAACACCTTCCCATGACTGTACTTAATTCCCTTACCTAGTCTCTAGTTAAAATCAAATTAGTCATTTCTAATAAAATTGTTAATTCGTGAATTTTTCCCTAAAGAGGGTGGCGACTCCAAAAATAAAGTTCATACCAAACTAAAAACCATTTTAATAAAAATCCTTTTTGAAAAATAAAATTGCCTTTTTGAGGACATTAAAATGAGTCTAATAAGAGAAAACTAATTTGAAAAATTAAAATAAACTAAGCTTGTTTTTCTTTTAATCATTCACAAAAAGACTACCCATCCTTAGAGGCTTCACCTTTAATAGAACCAAGAGAGATCGTTGGTTTGTTGACAATTCTAACCACTGAGTTCAATTTAGGATTCAGAATTATTGGACATCCCGTAAGTTTCTTTTGAGCCATCCTATTTGAATAATTGAAGAAGTCTTAAGATGGGCTTTAATGGACCTGATAATATTTTGGGCTTCACCGAAGGTTTGCAGCGTTCTAGTCCTTGATTGTTCCTAATGACTCCATTCTCAAATTGGGTTCTTTCTTTATTTCCATATAATTGCATGTGATGAAATTGTAAATTATTGTTGTCACCCTCTTTTCTGAGATTGGATTTAATACCAATATCTCCTTCATTAGCATTACCTACATCATTAACCAAAATATCGAAGCTAGTAGACATTTCTTTTCCAAACTCTCATCGACTATCCTAGAAATCCGCCATAGGCCTATTGATCTGTCAATTTCTACGGTTCACCACCATCCATGGACCAAAATTTGGTGACATGGTTGTCACTTCTTCCTCCCTAGGGGCTACATTCCCTATGGTGGTTGCATCCAAAACATTACTCTGCGGACATCGAATATCAATATGCCTAGCTTTTCAACATCTAAAATGAATTTTTGCGATGCTCTCATACTCTAGGGTTTGTAACGCACCATTAATCTAGAATTGCGACACTAGAGGAAGATTTATATTAACTATAATTTCTAGTCTTGAAAACTCCACGAATCTAATCCTCTATATTATAATCAACTCTAATCACATGCCCAACCACATCCCCTATGGCCCGAAGGACCTTCTTATGGTACAAGTGTATGGGAAGACCAAGGAGTCTAATCCACACCACTATTTGCTCCAACTTGAAACTATGAATACTAAAATCTAGTGACTATGGTTGCACTACCAAAAAGCTCCTTGCCATGGTCCAAGGACCATCCAACATGGTTGTATGGAAGTCTTCGTCCCTTTCAAACTTGACTAAAAATTAAATATTACCCAAGTCTAGGATTTGATATCCTCTAGGGTTCTAAATAGACTCAATCTTTAAATATAGGGTTTTGTATCCAAGTCTTTGCCCCTATAAATGACCAATAACAGACTGAGACTATTTAAGAGCCAAATTGGACTGTAACCCACTCAAAATAATGACTTCATGAATCTTACCAATTCTGTCAATCCTAACATCATCCGTGAAAATAATAAAATTCACATTGTCCAATGGATCTTTCTCCACCTCCATTATGACATCCCGCCTCGACAAAGTAGTCCTAAGAGGGTAGGTAGAGCAAAGCTCCTGGCTAGCTTCTAGGATGGTGGACTAACTATGGGTAGTAAAACGCGGGATACAGGAACAAATCGGATTATATATCAAAAAGGGCAAAACTAATCATCAGAGGCACCTTTTGGTTGAATGGCTTGGAGAGTTGGAAGAACTCTAGAGTTAAGTGTGCTCATATAACAAAAATTTCTAAGATGGGTGACTACCTGGGAAGTTCCCTATTTCACCTGCGGACAAAACCATGCGGGTCTTGCTAATCTAATATGGGATGGAATTGGCTTGATCCAAAGAAGACAATTTCTCCAGTGGTTGGAATTGGGCATGACAATTGGTATAAGAGCTGAACCCCTGTATAGTAGATGTATGGTTTGAGGATGAACCACACAAAAACTGATGGGCCTATGACATCCTGACTCGACAAAGCGATCTTAAGAGAGTGGGTAGAGCAAAGCTCTTGGCTAGCTTCTAGGATGGCAGGCTAGCTATGGGTAGTGAAATGCGAGATGCAGGAATGAATCAGATCGTATATCAAAAAGGGAAAAACTAATCATCAAAGGCACCTTTTGGTAGAATGGCTTGGAGAGTTGGAAGACCTCTAGGGTTAAATGTGCTCACTTAACGAAAATTCTAGGATGGTGATCTGTTGGAAAGTTTCTCGTTTCACCTGCAAGACAAAACTATGCGAGTCTTGCCAATCCAGTATGGGATGGAATTGACTTGATCCAAAGTGTAAAATTCCTCTAGTGGTTGGAGTCGGGCATGACAATTAGTATCAGAGCTGGACCCTCCTCTAGTAAATGTATGGTTTGAAGATGAACCATACGAAAGCTGGTGGGCCTGTGACTTTTCGATCCAATAAAGCGATCCTAAGAGGATGGATAGAGCAAAGCTCTTGGCTAGCTTCTAGGATGGTAGATTAGCCATGGGTATTGGAACACGAGATGCAAGAATGAACCGGATCATATATCGAAAAGAGAGAAATTAATCATTAGATGTGCCTTTTGGTGAAATGGCTTATAGAGTTGGAAGAACTCTAATGTTAAGTGTGCTCGCTTAACGAAAATTTTAGGATGGGTGACCTCCTCGAAAGTTCCTCATTTCACCTGTGGAATAAAAATGTGCAGGTCTTGCCAATCTAGTATGGGATGGAATTGGCTTGATGCAAAGCGAACAATTCTTTTGGAGGTTGGAGTCGGGCGTGACATCCATATCCATGTTTTGAGCCACTTTATCTTGAAAAGAATGGGAAAAACTAGGAGATGAACTCATCTACTCATCCTATAAACCCTCTGCCCTTTCTCCTGTGTTTCACCTTCTTGGTGGCTATATCTTCATCTGTCAGAGTATTGTTAGGGTTTTCAAGTTGAAAGAGTTTTCTCTTTGCCATATTTTGTGAAACTATAAATTATTTGATTCAACATGTCAACTTCTTACTATACATTTCACTTTACTAAATGCAATTCCATATAAATTTACTTCTGGTGTTTATGCAATCCAATTCTATTCATTTAAACATCTAATCCACTCATTTAGATATCTTAGTTTTAATTTATTCTGACAACAGAAGACTTCTATCCTTAATTGAGATTCATCCAAAAAAAAAAATATTCCCTCCATTCTACTTTAAGTGTTCACTTTGGCCTTTTGCTTAAGATTAAGAAAATAATTGATTCAACTTAATTTTATATAAAGCTCACCACAATTTATTTAAATACCATTCTATTTAAGAGGAATACAATAAATAAAGATACAAAGGAAAAAATTATGAATAAAAAGAAAGTGGATATTTTTAGTAAAAAAAAGACTAAAGTGAACACTTGATGTGGAGGGAGTACAACTTAAGCAAATCCAAGCTCACTACTATGCACCCTAGGAACCAATCATGCAAATAGATTTGCATCATGAAATAACCCAATGTATTTAAGTACATCAATGACCATTACGAAAAACACTAAGGGTCTGGGTAAAATTAGCCATTTTAGTAGTGTGAGCCCCTTCCCGGACGCTGTGGGAAAGACTCACTGGGCGGAGTTTAAGCGAAAGGCCCCATTGGTCGATTCATCATGGAGGAAACTAGAGAATGTCAAGACTGGTTGTATCTTGCTATGGTCCCTTCTTGGTTCATTTTAGTTTTAGCCCTGTATGCGACTTAATTATCATATTTAATTGATCTAATTACCAATTTTACCAATTTTATAGCTTTGTATAACATTTTAAGTGATGTTTGGTTGGCTCTTTGGAGTGCTTTAACTGTGTGTGGTGTGTTAGAGTCGCCACCTTACTTTATTTTTTTTCGAGAAAAATATAAGGTAAAAACCTTGTGTTTGACTCCTTCTGTGTGCCACAATGGGTAAAATGTACTAGCCTCAAATCGTTGGGTTCAGGGACTAGGTTTTTGGTTTCATTGCATGTGGATCAACAGTTTGGGTTCTAATTGAAAATAAAAATTATTATTTTGCATGAATGTCAGTTTATCAAAGCATGGGCATACTCATAATGCATGTTGATATCTGGAATATAGTGCATTAAAAGTAAGTAAATGTAATAAAGGTGTGTATTTTAGAGGGGAGTCCGACTCTAGCCTCGTAATCAAGAGGTTCTAGGTCGTGCAACCCATTCCCTTAAGTCTCAACCGGTCAATTCGGTCGAGGGCCCATTACCTAGGCTGAAATCCATAGGTATGCCTTAGTACCTCGTTTGTATAAGGATCATGGCGCATAAAGTTCTACCATTGGTAAGGATGGTAGGGTTTTGAAGGTGCCACTCTTAGAGTGGACTTACTATTGTGCCGACTGGTTCTAGGCTTTAGTCTGAAAACTGGTTTTGAGGTTTTACTGGATGGACTGGGCTAAAAGCATGCATAGTGCCGGATAGACCAGACTTAGTTGACAAAGTCTTAGTTTGAGTAATTATACCCTCATGCTTGTAGTGCGTCCTGATCGGAGCTCCACAATTAGTTATCGAACAAAGAGGTCAAGTCTTCCTCCAAATATAAGCTAAGGTAGGGCACAAAGACCTGTATTATAGTCTTAAAATATTGTTAAATGATGAATAATTAATCAATCACTATATTTGATTAATAATGAATCACCTATGTAGTAGCTTTGGCCTAAGGAAGGTCAAAGTGTGAGTGAAAGTCGAAAGGATCCACTTTTGAGAGCTAAGTCGGGCTTTAAACTCAATTATGGAAGATAAACAAAGTCAGACTCTATGGTCATAGAATCACAAAAGAGAGAATGAGAGCTGTGGATGCTTGAGAAGCACTCGATCAAGCAACAAGAGGTGTCTTTGAAGATAGGGCGAGTGTGCTTTTTATAGGCAAAGGGGGTGGCTGAGCTGAGGTGGTCATCGCCGGACACCCCTTAATTGACACCGAAAATCTCTTTTTGTGGTGCTAGTAGGGAGTACCTACGGTAGCCTGATTGATGCCGTTGTTGGGCTAGCTATCGCGAATCTTAGCAAATTACTAAGATACCCCTCCCCTTTGGTTTCTAGGTTTCTAGGCTTCTGGGAGTCCATTTGAGGCCCAAATGATGTCCGATAGAGCTGATTCTCACACCATTGGAACCGTAATAGAATTTCCTAAAGCTTGGTGCTAAAATCACGGTCAACAATTTGCCCCTCTGAGAGATCAGATTTCATTAAGGCCCGGTCTGTCGGACCCTGATTTTAGCATTTATAAAAGTAAATGTGGTCTAAAAATAATACCTAAAAGTCTATGGCGATGTGTGGAACATCCTGTGTGAATCTCGTCTGTTTCTGAGAAAAGAGCTGATGTGGTCTATTTAGTTTTTTGAGGCTTTTCTATAGTTGTCTATCAAATCAAAAAGTATGGATGAATCTGGCATTCTGTTACAGATGTTTTGACTATGACTGTTTATTGATCGGAGTTTGGATGAGTCTTAAAAAGTCTATTCTTCCAGGTACGGGCAAGGCTTGACCTCCCCATTTTCTATAAATAGGGGAGGGGGGTGACCTCATTTATCACTCCTTCTCATTTGCTTTGTTCCCCCTTTTATTAGGATTTTCTAAAGATTTTCTGTCTGATATGGGTTTTGAATCACTGCTTACCCCTTATTCTCCACTCAACGAGTCTGGGAGGAGTGTGAACGACTGAGGCCTGAGGTCGGTTGTCAAGGGCCAACTTCTGCAGTTCTTAACTTCCTTGGTATGGAGATGCAGTGAGTGAGATATGTTACTTGCCATGATATGGCTTTTGTCATGCTACCCGAGGAGGTTCCTGACCATTGGTCGATCTATTCAAGAGGCGTCCCGGTATACACATTTTTTTAATCATGTGCTTTGCTTACGTAGCCTCCTTCTGACTGGTATGAGGGGATTGCTCTCCTTGTGGGCCAGCTTTGAGGGGCATTAATTGAGGCCCTGACCCATGAGAGATTTCTAGAGGACCAAGTCTAGACATTGCAGGACGACCTTAGGCATCGCTTAGATTATGGATTCCCACTCATGTTGCTCCTAGACTGTAGGTTCACTAGCGTAGACTATGGGTCTGTCTATATAGAGTGTGGTTTGAGCTTAGGTAGCCTTAGGGACTTAGCTTTTATAGCAATTTTCGGCTGGAGTCACTGATAGCAACACCTTCTTTTGTAAAGTCCTGACTAAAGCTTTCATTATTTTTATTTTACCACATCTACGCTATTCTCTTTATTTGCTTGCATTAAATGCTTTGAATTTATGACTTGCATTGATTGCCCGAATGTCATAATGATCTTCTATATTTTGCACTAATTTGCTCATTTTGTACCTTGCTTTTGGCGCTGGTCGCATAGTCTGGTTTTGTTGGCATTTAATCGTCTTATCTGCTGAACTAATTAGCACCAATTTCCCTATTTACTGGGTTGCACTGGTCACCCTGTTTGCTGAACTGGTTGGTACTGGCTGCCCCTTTAATTTCTAAATTAGCGCTGGTCACCTTATTGTTGTCTGATTTAGCCCTAGTCGCCCTAACTCTAGATGAACCTGGCACTGGTCTCCTTATTTTCATCTGGCTTGGCGTTAGTCACGCTGTTTGTCAAATTGTGTTGGCGCTAGTCACGTTGTTTATCGGATTGTGTTGGCGCTGGTTGCATAGTCTGGTTGTATTAGCGCTGGTCGCCCTGTTGAATCTGTTGGCATTGACTGCCCTGCTTCTAGATTGAGTTTGGCATTAATCACCTTGGTTACTGAGTCTTGTGGCATTGATTACCCTATTTGGTTTATGAATTGGCGTTAGTTGTTTGATTTTTAGGTTGGTGTTGATCGCCCTGTTCTTGTCTGATTTGGTGTTGGTCGCCTTGACTCTCGATGAACTTGGCACCGATCACCCTATTTTTGGATTGTGTTAGGCGCTGATTGTTCTATTTTTATTTGGCTTGGCACTTGTCGCCCTATTTTCGGGGATTATCTTGGCGCTGGTCACCCTGTTTGTTGAATTGTGTTTACACTAGTTGCCCTATTTTTTGAGTCTGTTGGCACTGGTTGCCTCGTTATCTCACGTTTTGATATGAAAATCTTAGTTAGTTAAACAGAATAAGTATGCATGATGTATGACATGTCACTTTTGATGACCCAACTCTATTTTTTAGGGTGTCTGTGAGAAAATTATGCTCGATACGCCAATGTTTATTTTTTGGTTGGGCTTTTCTCTCTCTTTTTTAGTGGCCTTATTGGCACCATGCAGCCTGGAATCGACGCTGATGTCCATAAGAATGCTGCCGTTTTGGCACTTTACCGAGGCTAGAACGACGTCGTTTTAAAGCATGCTAGTGTCGATTATGGCCTAATCAGCGCCATCGCATTTTTGGCTCATGGAGGTTTGGGCCTGTAAACACCTCATTTATGGCTTCAAAACACACTCTGTCTAAAAGAGCTATTTATCAGTTATGGCATGCAAACGTGGATCAAGAAGCTAACAAAAGTGGAGAAGATTAATTTAAGCTGATACGGTATGGCTTTTTTGGTGATGCTGAGAGGCTTACTAGTAAACCAGGATTTTTTGGATGTCTGTTTGCATATGTGGGATCCACAGACTCATGCCTTTTGATTTGGCACATATTTTGAGGAGATATGTCTAACATACGATGAGTTTGCGGCTTTATTAGGCAGTAGTTTTGAGAGGACTCCAGTGGCTGCACCGATCAGGACTGGGTTTTTCAGGAGTTTCATGAGAATGCTCGGTCTCTCTGTGATGGAGGCTAGGGAGTTAGTGGTAGGAGACCGGGTGGATTTATTTAGGTTAGTGGAGCAGTATCTGGATCCACTCGAGTTTGTTGACCTGGAGCACTAGAGGTTCAAGACTCGAGCTTTGGTTTTCTCTTTGGTGAGTGTCAGTATACTGACTAGTTCAGTAGGCTGGGGGGATCTGAGGGTGGCAGACCTAATTCTTCAAATGGAGCGAGGTGCTAGGATTACTAGTGTGGCCTTAGTAGAGACTATTCTGAGCCTTGATCGAGCTTATAGAGTAGAGGGGATCTGGTTAGCTAGTCTGATCCTGCTTCAGGTAAGGTGCTTTCTGAAAAGGGCTTAGGTTTGGGTTGCATATGAATGCTTGTTTGAGAGTCTGAGTAGTGGGGGCAAGGTTTGGTCTTGCATGTTTTGGGAAGGGATTTGAACTATTTTGGTTGTGTTTACATTGGATTTATTTGGATAAGAGGGTATCGCATGTAAATGCCTATTTCATGTTATGTGCCATGGTGCAATGTCTAGTCTTGCAGGTCTGGTTGAGGGATCATTTAAGGGTAGTGGAGCCACCATGACGCCGCCTATATAAGCTATTTCAATACTAATCAAGACGAGTCGTGGTGAGGCACAGGTCAGAGGATAAGTGGCTGCAGTGGTTGTTGGCACTAAGGCCAGATTAGATTTTATAAAGATGTGATTAGTACGAGATTAGCTAGTTTCTGGTTCAATCTACTAGGTACTAGATAGCTTATCTACTGAGCATGGATAGCATCACATTTTAGCCTGGTTTTAGACTGATGAGGCAGATGGGGCACAGGGGTTGCCGCTAGCTGAAGCTCTTTTCCGGAATATATTGATCTCTCCACGGATTAATGTGGCTATACTGGGTAGTTGGTCGAGAGGGGCTGATGTGGTTAAGGCTGGAGTTTCTAGAGATAGGACTGCTACTTATGAGGCTTGGTAGACTGCTGAGCATGGTAATCGAGAGAGAGAGTGTAGGGCAACTCTGACTTGAAAGATGGACGCTAGGCTCCGGATGATCATTGAGACGACCTTAGACTCTATCGAATGAGTTGACCCTATGGATTCTGATGACTCTAGGGAGATGCCTTTAAGGCGGTGTAGACGGTTTGCCTAGTCCTTCAGTGAATGCCAACCTTATGTTTTTTAGGGTAGGACTTTTGTTTTTTGGTTTTTGACTCAACATGTATTTTTTGTGAGGTCTTCGAGATAGGATACTGACCCATGGTCTATAGAAGGTTCAGTTAACACACTTTTGATTTTAACATTCTGGATAATGAATGCACACATGATTGACACGGATAGACAGACGACAAAGATAAGTGCCTGAATTGTAGGGCTTTTATGATTGTCTTTTTACATAGCTTGTACTGATTTAAGACATGTAAAAAGGGAATCATTTTGGCACTTTTTGAGAAAGAAATTCAGTTTTATCCTTTATGAGATTGTCGCTTTTAAGCCTTGATTGTTACCTAAGCCGCCCTTTTGGGTTTTCGACTAAGTAGGCTGCCCTAACTTTTGCCTAAGCTGCCCTTTTGGGTTTTTGACTTAGCGAGCTTTTGATTTTGCCTAAGTCGGCTGCCCTTGTAGGTTTTCAACTTAGCTCATTTTATTTTAATTTTTTATTTTTGATTTTGGCATAGAAAATCTAAAATTTTTAAGAGGAGAGGCGTAAAAATGTATTTTATTATTGTTGTGACTGCACCAACAGATTGGGCTACCTACGTATCCCGTACTTTAGGAACATATATTCAGGAGTCAGGTCACCGTGGTTCGACCTAATGATGACATAAGGAGCAATATTTCTGGTGCTAATGCCTGAGTGCATTCACACAATGTACCCTTTTGAGTTGATCCAAGTTGCATGGATTGGTGAACTCATTGCCATCTATGTTTGACAAGATGACGCCACCTCCGGAGAAGATTTTCTTAAGTATGTAGGGGCCTACCTAGTTTGGCCTGAATTTTACCCCAGGGATCTTGCACAAGAGCTCTGATTTCCTTAAGTATAAGACAAACCTCTTTGAGTTTTCGATCCTAGATTCTCTTGTTGAAGTGTCTAACTATTCTCTACTGGTAGCTTTGAATGTAATTAAGAGCTTCTAGCCTATTCTCATTGATGGCGTTCAATTGGTTGTGATAATTCTGGACCCATTTTGCTTTGGGTAGTGAACTTTCTCTTATGACCCTGGCTGATCTGATCTAAACTGCGATAGGGAGGACTACTTCCATCTTGTAAACAAGTGAGGTGTCACCTTGGTTAGCATCCTAATGGAGGTTCTGTATCCCCATAAGGCAAACAGCAGTTGTTCATGCCAACTTCTATGATTGTGAATCATCTTCAGGAGGATGTTCTTGATGGACTTATTTGCTGCTTCAATTGCTCTATTGTTCTAAGGCCTGTGGTGAAGAGCAATGGTGTTGAATTCTATACTTAGTCATCAAGACAGAGACGTCTTTCTAGAAGTGAGACCCATTATCTGTTATGATATTAAAAGGGATTTTGTATCTGCATATGATGTTTGTCTGGATGACTTGAGCTACTTTTCTAGAGTTTAAAACATGGTAGGAGGCAGCTTCTACCCACTTGGTGAAGTAGTCAACGGCTACCATGTACTCATATTGATTAGAGGACTTAGGAGTGATTATGCCAATCACATCGATTCCCCAAGTTACAAAGGGTCATAGTGTAGTAATAGGGTGAAGAGCCACTAGAGGCAATTTTTAGAGCTTGGCATAAATCTGGCATTTATGACACTTCTGAACAAATTTGGGGCAGTTTGATTGCATGGTTAGACAATAATAACCCTGATTGGTAATCTTATGGGCTAGAGTCATTCCGTTCATGTGGGGACCTTCTTCTCTATCATGTATCCATTCCATAATCTATTGAGCCTCTTTTTCGGTTACGCACCTGAGATGTGCCTTATTCCATGTCCGTTTGTACAGGAGACCACCTTGTAGAGATAACTCTTTGATAACTCCCAAAGGGTCCTCTTGTCAAACTTACAGGCACCTTCAAGGTATTCTTGCTTTTCTAACTAGGTCTAAATATCCTAGTACCAAGGCTTATCATTAGCAAGCTCGAGGTTGCAGCAATAGGTTGGCTGTTGGTGAATCTAAATTTTCAGGGGTTTGATGACCATGTCGGGGCTAGCATCAATTATGGAGGCAAGTGTTGCTAGTGCTTTAGCAAACTGATACTTGGTCCGAGGCAGGTAGTGGAATAATAATTCTTCGAATTGTTGAGCCAATTGATCTAGGTGTTGTAGGTATGGGATCAAATGCTATTCTTTGATATTCCATTTCTTCAATGCCTAAGAGACTATCAGGATGGAGTCTTCGTAAACCGTTAGACATTTGATATGAATACTCAAAGTTGCTTCTAATATGGCGATATAAGCTTCATACTCCACTTTGTTGTTAGTGACCTTGGAATGTCAACTTAACGCTGAAGGGTAGTTTCTCCCCATCTGGAGTCATTATAACCACATTGATGCCATAACCCTAATGGATAGCAACCTCATCGCATTACATCTTCTATTAATGTATCTAAATCTGTAGGATGTCCTCATCCGAAAACCTGATGTCTGCTACAATGGCATCACTGGGAGATACGACTAAGTGATCTATTTTCACACTACCTTTGATTGCTTTCTTGAAAATAAATTTTAGATCAATGCTGCAAAGATGGTAGCCCATTTAGCCATCTTACTATCCAGAACTGGCCTTTCCATAAGGAATTTCAAGGGACTCTGATTAACAATGATGTGAGTAGTGTAAGAGCAAAGATAGTGCTGGAGCTTGATGCAAACCCATGCCAAGACTAGGCAGAATTGTTCGATCTTGCTATACTTGAGTTCTATTTCAAGCATTTGCTTACTCAGATAGTAAACAACATTTTCTTTATGAGAATCTGATGCTTTTTGTGCTAGCATAGTCCCGATGGCTTCATCTATTATTGATAAGTAGACGAGGAGTGGCTTTCCAGGCTTAGGAGGTTGAAGAACAAGAGGATTGAGTAAGTATGCTTTGATATGTTCAAAGGATTTCTGGCACTGGTCATCCCAATTTTTTGGGGCATCCTTTCTCAGCTTCTTAAAGATTGGCCCACAAGTGTTGGCTAACTGTGAGACAAACCGACTGATATACTGGAGGTGGCCTAAGAACCCCCTAATCTCTTTTTCTGTCTTAGGAGGTTGCATCTCGATGATGGCTTTGGACTTTGTTGGGTCAATCTCAATCCCCTCTTGGATACCATGTAACCCAGGAAGATGATGGATGGAGCTCCGAAGAGGCACTTGGCAGGGTTGAGTTTCAAATTGTACTATCGGAGTTGGGAGAAGACCTGCTTGAGGGTAATTAGGAGGTTTGGCCTGCCCTGGTGTGGATAATCATGTCATCAATATACACTTCTACGTTCTTATGCATTAGGTCGTGGAAGATCGTGGTGGCCATCCTCTGATAAATGGAACCAGCATTTTTCAGACCAAATGGCAGCATTCTATAGCAGAAAGTACCCCACTGTATGATGAACGAAGTCTTTGGTTTATCTAGCTAGTTGACTTGTATCTAATTATATCTCGCATAGAGATCTATGATTGAAATCACACTAGAGCCTACCATTCTATCAATAAGCAGGTCAATATGTGGTAGAGGAAAGTCATCCTTAGGATAGGCCTTGTTCAAATCCCGTTAGTCGACAAAAATTCTAATCTTGCTATCTTTCTTGGGAACTAGTACTGTGTTGGCTAGCCATATCAGATAATCAATGGCCTCAATGAAGTTGTTCTTCAATAATTTGGTTGTTTCCTTTTTTATTCTAAGAGCAGTTTCTGCCTTCAGAGTTTCTATTTTACTAGCTTGCCGTGATCATATGTAGGAATCTTATGAATGGCAATGTCAGGATCTATATCAGTTATATCACTGGCTGTTCATGCAAAATAATCTGAATACTGCTTGATGAGCTCTGTCAACTCCTATTTACAATCACATTCATGCACAATAAATGTATGCTTTGGTCCACTTTCTATGCCAATGTTTATTTATTCTTTTGTTATTTTAATTCTTTTTCTTTTTCATTTTCTGTTTTGCCAGCAATCTCATTCAGGGTCGAGAAAGGGTAATAAGAAAATTGGAACTTCTTATTAGTAGTAAAAGTGCTATGATTGGCATCTACATTGAGTCCTACAAAAAGATCTCCCAATTCAGACAAGGAGGACAAAAAAGACTCAGGAGGCTTGGAAGACTCTGAACTAGATACTGACTGGACTCTGACTTAAGTTCTGTTTGTGACTCAGGTTCAAGTTCAGGCAAAAGAAAGGTTGGCTGCTATCACGACCCAAAACCGTGGGCCGGACCGGCACTAAGACCTAGGTAAGCTTAAGGTACCCGAGGACCGTAGTAAGCCTAAACTATCAAAATCCATCCCTATTATCATTTGATTATCGGAGTAGTAATCCCATATTATGACATTTTCATAAAACAATCAGAGTTAATAATTTTTGACCCAGCATTAGTATTAAGTACTATTCGCAGC
>CANUEX010155712.1:0-22110 GCA_948099535.1 Jatropha multifida | reverse complement strand
TATTCAATAAATTTTCGGGCGAACCAAAATGATTTTCGATCCCCATAATATTACGTGGCGTAATATTATTGGCTAATAATTTACAATTTAAATTTAAATGGGAATGTTTCGAAATAAAAATTTCAGGGTATTATATATATACTCCCTTCATCATATTTTGTTTGCATGATTTGATAAAAGCACGCATATTAAAAATTTAGTTAACAAAAGTTATTTCATCATTTGTTATCCTTAACTTATTAATATAGAATTAATAGAAGGTCTTCATTTAATGAACAATAATAAAAGTTATTATAGGAAAATAAATTGTTTAAATATTTAAATTTAAAAATCTTGCAAATATTTTAGAACAGTTAAAAAATAAATAACATACAAACAAAATGGGACGAGGAAGCATATTTTTCTAAATAACACTATATATATATATATATATATATATATATATATATATATATATATATATATATATATATATATATATAAAGACTCAATTGTAAAGTAAAGAGAACAGAAAGGAGGGCAACTTGAAATACACCCTACCAACTAACAGCTTCAAGTGGGAAGCAGCATTTGGGTACGAAAACAGCAAACAACGTTAGGTAGAATTACCTCTTTCTTTCCTTTTTTTTTGCATGGGATACTATGCACAAGAAATATTATACAATCTTCAGCACTTATAACAAATATCAAAACTCATTAAAAACACAACTTATACCATGTTCCGCAATCTTAACTATTTTTGTAGCTACTAGTTTTTAATTGTTGTAATAATTGTCGGTATTAGATATTAACTGTTAGTGGTTAGCTATTTATATGGCAGTTTAGAATAAAAATATTTCATAAAAATAACTGTTTGATTTGCTCTTTAATGTAAAGCGACAAAAAAGGGTATGGATATATATTACTGCAAAACAAATGATGGATATAGGTACTATAAAAAATTTATAAAAGGCTAAACTTAGGGAGGATAATATTTCATAAAACACAATCGCAAACTTTAAATGTTAAGATAAATATTACATTACCGAATATCATAATTAATTAAATTAGTATTTTAACTGGTCAAAATACTAAATATTACTCCAAACATTATTGCCGAGTAAAGCCTTAGAAAGAGTTTAGATATAAATTGTTATTTACTGCTTTACCAAATGGCACAAGTAAGAATGAACATGGTTCCGGAACCGTAGTTCCGCCTCCGAAAAATGTGGAACTTGAATTGAACTGAAAACTTATGGTTGCGGTTATGATTTGGAACTGGTAGGTTCCGGTTCTTTAGCGGTTTCGAAAATAATAGTTCCAAACGGTTCTCCAATCAATTTTTCAGGCGGTTCATATTATTTTAAAATAAAAATTAAGAAATATTTTTTTTCAAAATCTAAAATTTAAATATTGATTAAATAAATTTTAAAAATAACTTTAAGAAAAATAAAAAAAAGGGGGGGCTTGAACTTAATTAGAGATCGAAGAAATTGTTTGACCATGATTTGGACAATAATTATAAATTGGAAAGCTTAGAGAGACTGGAGAGTACAAAAAAAAAGATTTGATGTGAAGAGAATGAAAATAATAGTGTACTTAGAGTAAATTTAAAAAAAAAAATCTAACTTTCACAAATACTTCTAAAACTAGCTATTATATAGTTGTTTATAGTGGTTAGGAGGGCTAATTTGTCGGATGTGACAATTTTTGAAAAGAATAAAAAAAAATTATGCTGGAATCGATTCAAACTGTCAGTTATAATCAGTTGTTGAAACCTCCAGTTTCGACTGATTTTTGTAATCGTCAGTTCACAGTTTTAAAAAACATAAAACCAAACTGAACTACAACCCTTTGATTCTAGTTTCAATTCCAAACCAGCGATCCCGGTTTCAAAAACTGAACTTTGGCAACCCGGAACCAAATTTTGCGCCACACACAATTCATACACTTTACAATTACCCTTTTAGTATGATATCAATAATAACTAAAATGAAAATTTTTAGAAGTATCAAAGTCTTTTCACTCATATGGTCCGACACAAGTTGTATAAAAAATGATTTTCTTGTAATTTATTGGCTATAAATGACTTAATTTCATCGATGGTTTCTCAACTATAACTCCTATCACATTGGTATTCTTAAAATTTAATTAGTTATGCAAAAATATACAAACTTCAATTAATATTATAGAAAAAGGATTCCGTCTAATTTTGATTAACACACTATAAAAAGCTGACATGAATATTATTAAATTAATTTAATATAAAATATTTCACCATGTCAGTTTTGCTCACCCATCTTTACTTTATCTCTCTCCTCCTTATGTCTTATTATGGACACTTAACACACTACATCAGCCTCCACCTTTTGAAGCATCCCCATTTGCCAAATTTAATAAATAAATAAACAAAATTTTGTAAAAAAAAAAAAAAACAGCAGCAAGCAATAATCAAGGTAGAGGAGAAGGAGTAGTTTATCCTAAATAAAGAAATGAAGAGCTAAAAAGAGCGCTTAAGGAAAGTAAGTAAACGGAAGAAACGAAGAGCTAAAAAGAGCGCTCAAGGAAAGTAAGTAAACGGAAGAAACGAAGAGCTAAAAAGAACGTTTAATAAAAGCAAACAAAGGGAGAGTAAATGAGAGAAGAGTTGCAAAAGGCATGGCTGAGACTTCAAGTGGTGGAAGAAGCGGAGGAGCGGCTTTACACTAAGTTGGGTGAGCTAGAAGTGAGTTTGTTAATCATGCGTGTGCATATCACGCGCAAATCCATAGTAGAGATCGAAGGAAAAAGAAAGGAAAAGAAGGATGGAGAGTAATAATAGTGTGTTGAGTGTCCATGGTAAATGATAAAGAGGAGAACAAGATTGAATAAGCAAAGTTGATATGGTAAACTTTTTCATTTTAAATTATTTTAATATTGTTTATATGATCTTTTGGTTTAATGTTAAATGAAAAATTAGATAATATTCTTTTTGTGAAACACTAATTGAGGTTTATATATTTTTACGTAATAAATTAAATTTTAGAAATGTCAATGTAATAGAAGCTATAGTCGAAGGAGCATTGGGGAAATTAAGCCGGTTATAATGGAAAAACCAAATTTATCCCCGAAGGTCACCTCTGTAGTGTAGTAATCCAAGCATACGTTGGACTCGAACCCGTTTCTTTCCAATTTCCAAGCATGTGAAATGTCAGTGAAAAGAAAAGCCCCACGTGTGAATGTGTGTAAAAGTAGTGAAGTAAAACTTACGCAGCATATTACATAGAGTACGTCTCAAGTAATAACAAAAATAAAAATAATCAATTATGTACGGTTAAATCATTAAAAAAATCCCAAGTGCGAATAGGTAATGGGATTAACTTTATTTACACATATCTCTGACTTCAACCATTAAGTTTTTAAATTAATCTTTTTTTACCAACTATTTTTTAAGAAGAGGATATGTACACTTGTCATCTAATATTTTTTAATAATAAACTTAAATTTAAATATGAGAATCTCTAATTGAATTTAAATATTAAACTTTGGCAATATTCTTTTTTTCATTAAATTTTGATATTTAAAATATAATTTTTTATTTTTAATACTAGGGATAAATATTTGTCATTATAATGATTAAGTTTAAGTATTAATCATTTAATAGTTTAATTGTTATATTAGGATTATAATTAATTTTAAAATTTACTGCTTTTAATGCCAATTACAAAATACTAACGTTAAATATTAATCATTCAACTGTATATAGTAATTTTCTAACTCTTTCCTTCTTCTTTCTTTTTTTTTTTTTCTCCCTGTTTTTCTTTTTGTTTGGGACCTTGCAATGATGCATATATAAGGATTTTGAGTTCTGTATTCCCTTGACTATGAAGGGTTGAGTTTAAAAGAATAAACAAAATAAAAGGAGGTCAAATATAATTCTCACTGCCTAACCTTCCACCAAATGCACATATATAGATTACTTCCAAATGCATTCTTTTCCCATTTGGGACTTACCAAAAAAAAAAAAAATTTTTTTGTAGTGTTTTCATGAATCAATCCTACCGCAATACACAAGGAAAAAAAAAATAATTACAAAAGACTAAATATTTACTGTAACAAATATTTATAATATATATATATATATATGGCAAATGTATAAATTCATCCTCGACTTTGGTACTTTAACTTTATGGTACCTTTAATTTTTATTTTGATCGTGAAATACTATAAAATTATATCCATTAAACCTTTTAACTCAAAAACTTATTTTATTAAACATTTTAATTTTTAAAATTAGATCAATTAATATTTATTAATTAATTGAAAATATAAAAATTATTATTTTAAAAATTACGCTAACAACATATCAAAATAATATTTTACATGTAAAAATATTATCCTAAACCTAAAAATTATTATTATTATTAGTATTAAAAAGTGTAATATTATAAAAAATTTATAAATTCAATATGAAAATTTATGATTCACAAAGTTGAATGAGCCATAAAAATAAAGCTTCGAAGTTCAAAAGTAAATTTACAAAATGGGCCAAAAAGTTAATTGCACTAATGATGCTACCAAATATTTATATTAGCGCTAATAATAAATTTGGTTTATAGGAGTTTTACGTAGCAGGTTGTATTGCTTCCTTTTGTGTATGTGTGTGTGTGGGCGCGCAATATGCAAGCCCTGAGGTGTACTTTCTTGCAGTACTGTTTCTAGCAATTTTGCCGGTATCCTGTAAAATTAATATGATTTTCCAAAGGCAAGTTTATCAATCAAGAAGTTTAAGCACACATAAGAGTGATTGAAAAATTGATTGTGGTGTCAAATTATTTACATGTTTTCAAATTGATTTTGTTTCAATAATGAAGACTATTTAAAAAATTTTATTTCTGGTCAATTAATCATGTGTGGTCAGAAACAGAGCTACCTCCTAAAATTTAAAAAATCGAAATAAATCTTTCAAAAGTTAAAATATTGCAGTAAAGAAAAAAAAATTCATACTAAACTATAAAGCAAATTTAAAAAATTACGAAATTTAGAGGTTCGAGTTTTCTTCAATCATTTTCTCTCTCTGTTTCCATGTGTAATTTGATTAATATCTTTTATTATATAATTTATAATATTCTTTTCAATAAATTTAATCTCTATATTAATAATAAAAAAAATCATTTCTACAATTAATTGAATAACAAGAAATTTCATGGGTGTGAATAACAAAATAAAAAATAAATAGGAAAACTTCACTAGAAGCTTGTTTCAATAAGAAGCTAGGAAAAAGTATAGTAGATATGGTAGAAGAAGAAGAAGGATTTTGAAATCAAAAGGCACAATTGGCATGTGCCTTTCCCACAGTACTCTTTATCACGTGGGACTTTCAACTTTGCCACCACACACTAACCCCACTTTGTCTTCCTTTTCATCATCATCCAATTTTTTCTCTTCTTTTATTTTTCTTATCCCAATCTTTTCCCATTTTCCCTTAAAATACCCACTTCATATTAATTTCCCTCTATTTCACCCAAATTCCCATTTTTGTTTAATTTAATAATTGTAATTAATTAATTCAAAAAGGGTGTCTATATTGTTTTTCTCCTAAATTGAAATGAGGCAGCCCTAATTTAATCAAAAATTTCTTCTTGGATTGTCCAAATGATTATATTGTCTACAATGAAAGCTACAAAATTCTTAAAATTCAAAATTTAAGATCAATCATGGGACCCAAAATGAGCCGGCCAACACAAAGTGGGAGGGAGCCTAATGCTCAAAATCTATTTTATTTAATTGCAAGCTATTCAGATTAATATATGTAATAAAATGTTTTATTCAAAAGTTTATCTTTGAGTTAAATGATACTAGCCTCGCCTTTTATTCATGACACACAAACACACGCACACACACATATATATATATATATATATATATCACGAATATGAAGATATTCAATCACCTAACAAAAATAAAAATAAAAAAAAAATAAAAATATTGAATTAATCCTCTCTCTCTATATAGTGTATTTGTAATAAATTTAAATAGAAGAGTGATTTTTGTTTCGTATCTCACACTATTATTTTAGTTATAAAGCTTTTTTAATAAATCGGTTGATTCCGTTATTTCAAATTGAGTTAGCTAAACTGAATCAAATTGAGTTAGTTTGATTTCAATTTATCCAAATATATTTTTATGGTATCTAAATTTGAAACTAAATGGTATAATAATCCATTCAAACCAAATTAAATCGGTTGATTCCGTTATTTTAAATCAAATTAGCAATTTTGGATTTAAAATAAATTTGGTTAGTTATTTATGGTAGCCTGAACCAAAAACCGAAAACTAAACAGTTTTATATACTCAAATTGATTGATAACTAAATTTTTAAAACAACCATCGGAATTTGACCAAATTGAATCGATTTTTAGAATTGATCAACCTATTAGAGGGAGAGCAAATAGACCATAAGAAAGTGATTTTTACTTTTTTGATATAAATAATATAGTATTGAAAGACTTAGAGAGCCTTTTTTTATTTTTTTTTAAATAGGAGAGGTTTTTGAGACTCAGAACATAACTTCTTGTAAAAGTCAACATTGTAGTAGTACTAGTACAAGTTTATTTTGTTTTTGAATCCATTTCAAAACCACTAATGAACAAGGGCATATAAGTCAAACATCACTTGTTATTACTAAAATAAAAATATTAGTTTTTTTATAACAAAATAAAAATATTAGTTGTTGGTCAATATGGATGAAAATTTCTCATTTTTTTATAATTGTCTTTTTTTTCTTAAGATCTATTGTAGTATAATTAAAATTGATTAATAGTTGAATGATTTAACATTTATTTCGTATTTTGATGTATATCACAGTTCAAAAGATTAAAATTTTGAATTTAGAAATTGATTTGAAAAATTATTTATTTTTTATCTATTTTTTTGAAATTATTTTATTTTATTTTATTTATTTTTCTATCTATGATAATTACATATACTTAGGAAAAATAATTATATTTTTAAATAATAAATTTAAAAAAATTCATGATAGAGAAAAGCTCCCAAAATATTCTATAAATAGATAAACAAATAGTCGTAATATCAAGTAAAGTGAGGGGCAATTTTCGTAAAAGTAATTTAAGATTCAAAAATGTTCAAAAAGTATATTATTTTTTAATTACTATAACGGTCGAATACGGGATCTAATAACGGCGTTTAGACTCCAACAGTCAAAAAAGAGCCATCCTATATTCAACGGTAACAGCGTTACTTCTTCAATTCTATTTTTAGCTCTCAAGTCTCTTTAAACTCAAAAATGTACAGTCTCATCTTCTCTTTCACTCAATTTTTAGCCTCTTAAAATATTCTAATTAATTTTAGATATATATAATTTTTTTTTAACTCTCTTTGAAAATTGTCGCCATTGTTGCAGAGAATCTCTTGCTCTTAAAACTCTCCAATTTTTCCTTTCCAAAAGGCCGGCTTTTGAATAATCAATCGCTCTAAAGTAAGTTTTTTTAATCTGGAAAAATTTCCTAATTTAGCTTCAGATTTCGGTTCTTGCTTAGCTTAATCGTTTTGGATCCATCGTCGATTATATATTTGTAGCTAAGGTTCGCATTGTACTTCAATAATCACATTTGACTGTAGTTTTTCTGTCTTTGTTTGAGCGAGTGTTATTGAGTTTGTTGACTCAGTGAGTTGAAATTGAAGGCAGTGAGTTTAGTAAAGCCTTATGAATCGAGATTCTTGGAACAATGTACATTTCTCATTAAATAAATCGAGAACGATAAAAAAAAGAAGAAAAATCCTCTATCTTTGTCTAACTGTTTTTCTTTGAATTATTCTTCCAGCTGATTAGGTGAATTGTACGAACTGAACCGGAGAAAACTTTGAGATTGGAATAGCGTTTTAAAGGTAGAGCTAGATGGATTCTTTGAATTCACAGCAGAGAAGAGGGGCTTTGGTTTCGTTATCACCATCACAGACTCCACGGTCGAGTGATAAAGCAGCTCGAGATCTGCGATCAGGGGATTCGAATTCGAGTAGCAAACATGATAGAGAAAAGGGTGTCAATGTACAAGTCATCGTGCGTTGTAGGTAAGTTGAATCACCGGAAGTGGGTAATTGGTTTATAATTTGTTTGTTTTTAGTGCTTAAAAGATTGTATAACTGTACTTCATTCTCTTTTGGATGTTAGTTAATGAATGGTTTTATTTCACTTATTCTATGAGTTGAAAGTTGACAGTATGCCCTTAAATGAAGTCATTTTTCATGTTGCATTTTGGGGTGCTATGTTTGGTAAGTTGATACTTTTGAGGATCTTTTAAGTGATTGGTATTTGCCTTTTGCAGGCCATTGAGTGAGGAAGAGGTGAGAGTGCATACTCCCGTGGTGATCTCTTGTAATGAGGGTAGAAGGGAAGTTTCAGCTATACAAAATATTGCAAATAAACAGATTGATAGAACTTTTCTATTTGACAAGGTTTGGCCCTCTAGAAAAATGAATTGGCCATTCTGTGTTTTTAGTAATTTGAATTGCAGATAATGATAACCTGCAACATGGTAATAACAGCAAATAACTGTTTTTAGGTTTTTGGTCCAACATCCCAACAAAAAGACTTGTTTGACCTGGCAGTGTCTCCAATTGTTTATGAAGTTCTTGAAGGTTATAACTGCACCATCTTTGCCTATGGTCAGACAGGGACAGGGAAGACATATACAATGGAAGGAGGAGGCAGGAAAAAGGTTTGATTTTGCTAATATGTTGATGTCATTTTTATTATACTTTCTTGTTAGCTTCAAGTATTCCCAATTGCATTTATTCTCTTTTGTAGAATGGAGAATTTCCAAGTGATGCTGGTGTCATCCCTAGAGCAGTTAAACAAATTTTTGACACATTAGAAGCCCAGAATGCTGAGTATAGCATGAAAGTAACATTTTTAGAGCTGTATAATGAGGAAATAACAGATCTTTTGGCCCTGGAGGAAACTTCAAAATTTATAGATGACAAGTCTAAGAAACCCATAGCCCTTATGGAAGATGGAAAAGGGGGTGTTTTTGTAAGAGGCCTGGAAGAAGAGATAGTGTGTACTGCAAATGAAATTTATAAAATCTTAGAGAAGGGTTCTGCAAAAAGGCGTACAGCAGAGACTTTACTTAACAAGCAAAGTAGTCGTTCTCACTCAATATTTTCCATTACCATTCACATTAAAGAATGTACTCCTGAGGGGGAGGAAATGATCAAATGTGGAAAGCTGAACCTTGTTGATCTTGCTGGTTCAGAGAATATTTCTCGTTCTGGAGCACGAGAGGTATGCATCATAACTCATATTATTATCACTCTACTCTATGTACATGTTAATTTAACCATTAGAGAATATTTATGCCATGCATTTTATGAATTAGTCGAGCTAAATTTGTCAAAATTGAAATCTCTTCAAGAATTTCTTTTGATTTCTTCTTAGTTTTACCAACCTTTCATAGGAACGTTTACAGTCTAAAATCTTGATTCTGAAGAAAATTACTCTTGCAGGGCAGAGCAAGGGAGGCAGGAGAGATCAATAAGAGCTTGCTTACACTTGGTCGTGTGATCAATGCCCTTGTCGAGCATTCTGGTCATGTTCCATACAGGTAGTACACATTAAAAGTTAGATAACTCTCATTAGCATCTCTGTTGTGCTTCAAACCATATGAGTAATAATACAATGACAATATTGGTATGGATGTCCAGGGATAGCAAATTGACAAGGCTATTAAGGGATTCCTTGGGAGGGAAAACAAAAACTTGCATAATTGCCACTATATCACCCTCAGTTCATTGTCTGGAAGAAACACTTAGCACATTAGATTATGCACATCGTGCCAAGAATATCAAGAACAAGCCAGAGGTCAGTGGTGCCTTTTATATTCACTGTCAATGTTTACTTGCTTATTGGTCAGTGGTATCTTCTCATACAGCATGCTTTAATATTTTATGTTGGTCATAATTTCAGATCAACCAAAAGATGATGAAATCCGCAATGATCAAGGATCTGTACTCTGAAATTGACCGGCTGAAGCAAGGTAGTTTACTGTTTCTTACAAAATTCTGCAATGATGCATCTCAAATTTATTAATGCAATTGGACTTTGGAAGTAACTTTTTGCATGAGTTGACATATCTTTTGTGTTCATTCAGAGGTATATGCTGCAAGAGAGAAAAATGGAATCTATATACCACGAGATCGTTATCTACAAGAAGAGGCTGAAAAGAAGGTTTACTTCTTACCATACAGTTGGCTAATGGCTGAAAAAATATAGTGAATGTAACCAACTTTTACTGTTAATATTGTAATATTGTTAATTCTTTTTGTCTGTCTTGTCACAGGCAATGGCTGAAAAAATAGAGCGAATGGAACTTGAATCAGAATCCAAAGACAAGGTATGTTTCATAAGGAGTTACATTTCCTCGCAGCTGTATGGGAGTTGTCAGTGCAAAACCCAGACTAATGATTATGTTGTCACTTGTTATATCAGCAATTGATGGAGCTTCAGGAACTCTACAATTCCCAGCTACATTTGACAGCAGAATTAAGTGAGAAACTTGAAAAAACTGAGGTAACTAATATTTGACAGTATTCAACATACAGTCATTCTTGCTTTCTGAAGCAAAAGATTTGAAATTTCTGCCTTAAATGTGAATGCAGAAAAAGCTCGAGGAAACTGAAAATTCATTGTTTGATCTAGAAGAAAAACACAGACAGGCAAATGCAACGATAAAAGAGAAGGAATTTTTGATATCTAATCTCCTCAAATCTGGTGAGCTGAGACGTCTTATACTTCAGTTTGATTTCTCTTCGATAGCACATAAATTTTTCTCGTAGAAGAATAGTGGAAAGAAATATTTTGGATATCACTGAAGGAAGCAATTTTTCACCCTGTCCTGCTTTCAATTTCTAAGGTGCTCCATAGGCTAAGGCTTCAAAAGGTGTCCAACAAACTTATGGGATTTGGGTTTAACTTACATTTGTTAATCAGTATAATTTATTTGATAGAAGTTTGATCTGTTTCCGTTGAATGTTTTGTTTTAGATATAATTTGGATACTCGTTTAACATATCTATGTGATTGGCTTGCCTAAAAACGATGAACTTCAATCTTTCAGAGAAAGCTCTCATTGAACGTGCATTTGATCTTCGAGCAGAGCTAGAAAATGCTGCATCAGATATATCTGGTTTATTTTCCAAAATAGGTTTGTATTAGTTTGGAAGTTGACTTTGTTTGTATCATCTTTTACGAAAATACTGCTGGTCATTTATAGTCAATAATTTTTTCAGAACGGAAAGATAAAATTGAAGATGGAAACAAAGTACTTATCCAGAAATTCCAGTCCCAATTGACCCAGCAACTTGAGGTCTTGCATAAGACTGTGGCAACTTCTGTGACTCAACAGGAACAACAACTGAAAGATATGGAGGAAGATATGCAGTCTTTTGTGTCGACAAAGGCAGATGTAAGTTTTGGACAAGATGTTTACTCGCATCTTGGCCATAGTTATATTTCTGACATGTTTAATTTTGGCATGGATAAAGGCAACTGAAGAACTTCGAGGAAGGGTTGGAAAGCTGAAAACCATGTATGGTTCAGGTATCCAAGCTCTGGATCACATGGCTAAGGAACTTGAGGGAAATTCTCGATCAACTTTTGGCAATCTAAATTCTGAAGTTTCCAAGCATTCACATGCTCTTGAGGGTGTAAGTTCCTTACATTTAATATTGAGTAAACTTTCTTCCACAGAGTATCCAAAGTGAACTGCCACATGAAAGGGAAGTTCTTTGTTGCTCTCTGACTTAGGTTGTACTTAATTCAGCTTTTCGAAGGTATCGCTTCAGAAGCTGATGCATTACTAAATGATCTCCAAAGTAGTCTTCACACACAAGAGGAGAAGCTAACCGCATATGCAAAACAACAGCGCGAGGTTTGTAATTGGTTCTGTTATCCAATTCCTGGGGGATGTTTAGATTTATCACATAATAAATTTTTTTTTTCATATTTTATACAGGCACATTATAGAGCAGTGGAAACTGCAAGGTCAGTTTCTAAATTAACAGTGAACTTCTTCAAGACTCTAGACATGCATGCGTCCAACCTGACCCAAATTGTGGAGGAAGCACAAACAGTCAATGATCAGAAATTGTCTGAACTTGAAAAGAAGTTTGAGGTAGATAAGCAGTGGTATTCTAAAAATCAGAAATCATACTAGGTTCTTTGTTATGCGTTTTAACATTGCATTTATTTGTACTGTAGGTGTGTGCTGCAGATGAAGAAAGGCAATTATTGGAAAAGGTGGCAGAGTTACTTGCAAATTCAAATGCCAGGAAGAAAAAACTGGTATGCATTGCATTCCATTCTTGTAGTTATCAGGATTGACAAGTAGGCCTTGAATGGTAAGTAACCTAATGTTTGTTCTTTAGGTCCAAATGGCGGTGCATGATCTCCGGCAGAGTGCAAACAGCAGAACAAGTAAACTACAGCAAGAAATGTCCACCATGCAGGATTCCACATCTACTATTAAAACTGAATGGACAGTCCACATGGAAAAAACAGAAACAAACTATCTTGAGGACACTTCTGTGGTGGAGACTGGAAAGAAAGACTTGGAGGATGTTCTTCATAACTGGTAAGGCTACTTTTCCAAATTAGTTATTTAACCTTGTGGGTCCTATTTTTGTATGGAATGCTTGGTTTGCTTGTCTAGTTTCTCTGCTGAATTTATTCCAAACAAACATGTTCAGTTTGAAAAAGGCAAGAATGGGTGCACAACAATGGAGAAATGCTCAAGAATCCCTGCTCAATCTAGAAAAAAGCAATGTTGCTTCTGTGAATTCCATTGTTAGGTAATTCCAGCTCCTATGAGTATCATTTTGCCTTCTCAGTCGATGCCACTAACGTCACTAACTTCATTCCCTAATTCATTTAGTGGAGGAATGGAAGCCAATCAAGTCCTATGCACACAGTTTTCGTCTTCTGTATCAGCTGCGCTTGAGGATGTAGATGTTGCAAACAATAATTTGCTCTCATCCATTGACCGTCAGTATCCAATTTTTCAAGTATATGGATTGAATGTCTTATAAATGTTTTTGTTCACTGATGAACATAACTCTCGCAGATTCATTACAACTTGATCATGATGCTTCTGGAAATCTCAATTCCATGATTGTTCCTTGCTGTGAAGATCTGAGGGAATTAAAGGGTGGTCACTACCACAAGATTGTAGAAATTACAGAGAACGCTGGAAAGTGTCTTCAGGATGAATATGTGGTAAGATTTGAGTGGTTTCTTTGTTCTATCATTTCTCTCGTGTTGGCTTTTTGTTTAGTGATAGTCATTTCCAAGGTTGGGAGATTACAAGTTCTGTTGTAGCCAAAATATAAAAACTTTTAATGTTGCCATATCCTAAAAAGTTAGTTGACAGATTCAACTAGACCAAAAAAAAAAATTCAAATATGTTAGACACGGAGTAGAGTTGCTTCTGCATGCATATACTGAACTAATATTTTATTTTAAATGTTCCAACTGACAGGTGGATGAACCTTCTTGTTCAACACCAAGAAAGAGGTCATTCAATCTGCCAAGTATTGCATCAATCGAAGAACTAAGAACTCCTGCATTTGAGGAATTATTAAGATCATTCTGGGATACAAAATTCGCGAAGCATGCCAATGGAGATTTAAAGCATTTAGCTGCTGCATATGAAGCTTTGAGAGACTCCAGAGTTCCTCTTACTGCCATTAATTAAATTCACGTCAGATAGAGTATAGGTAAGAAGTTAGGAGGGATTTGTGTACAGAATGAATATAATATGGGGTGGAGTATGAACTCAGTTGCGCCTGGCTTTCTTCTCATTCATTGATTGTTTGCTTAAAGAAATTTTATTGCGGTTGTAGAAATATATCATACAGCTTATTGTTTTGTTCATTGCACGACGGTTTTCTGTGCATTATAGAGTTTGGTTATTTTTCTTTAATTATAAGTCTACGAAAAGTGATAATTTGTTAGACCATAACTAAGTGCTCACCTTTATCGAACCATCAAACCTTGCCTATAACTTGCCGTGGGAGGCTCCCTTGTTCCAATTTCAAGTTTCTCCCTCAGCTTTTAATATTATTGACATTTTCAAATTAATAAAAAATTGGCGAACGTTCATATAAATATAAATTTTTGCCACCAGGGACGCTAAAATCGATACTGCAATCACCCGCAGTTATAGAATTAGAATTCGTGAAAATTTTAGAACTGCTGTTAAATTACCTTTTCTAAACCAATATGTACAGAGAGTTTATGGTTCTATCTTGTGACGCTACACAAGTACCGAATCCTTCCAACTCAACGCATTTCAAGGGAAACAATGAACTATATTTCAAAATTATCTAGATAATAAGAAAAAAAAAAGTAAAAAAGGGGGAATATTTCCTGAGCCTCAACAAAAGATTTCTTGCTATTCTACAGTGTGCATTAGAAACGATATATATTTGAACTTTATATGTATAGCACCTTGAAGAGGAATGGCCCTTCTTGACATTGATGGACCGGCAAAACACATCCAACAGCTGCTTTGTTAGAGAACCCTGTTTGATGCCCTGCATGATTAAAAGAAATCATGTAATCAAAATACATTATATACCATGGGGCACTAATAAAACATAATTAGAAAGAAAACTGCAGAGAGAAGAAGCTACTTCACTAGCTTTGCCTGAGATATTTGTTTGCTCCTAATGCTCTCTCTTAATATTGTACATAATTGTTAATCCTTAAAAAAGTGTCAAAAGGAAAAAACATACACCATTTTTTAAGTACCCCCGCTTGAGAATCTCATTTAACTCATATCATGTTGTCAAACACCTAATATCTATCAAAGACCTCAACATTGAGCCTGTGAAAAGTCCAGTACCTGAGCAGGAAAAATATTCTAAATTAAAAAAGCACAGGTTCTGGAATGTATTTAATTATTGATGGAAAAGAAGGGCGCCCAATTAAGAAATATCCTAAATTAGAGACTCAATAATATTGAGAACTACCTGAACTATTCTTCATAGTAAGCTTGCACTTAACAGTCCAACAGGCCTCTCTCTCCCAAATGTTTCATCATCAAAGTCTTCATTTGTGGAATTTTCTTGACATAACAATTTATTCTCAGGAACTGGATTACTAAGGGTTTCCCAAAGATGATCCTGATGCATGTTGCCTTGTTCTGACACATGACTGGTTTCAGCAATATCCTCTGCACTTTGTTTCGCATTGTTATTATACACAAGATCCATTCTTTTATCATCATCAGGGCCTGGTGGCTCAACATTGAGGTCAGAGCCCAAATCAAATCCAGACTGATCCAAATTCCCATGAAAAGCAACAGTTACAGCCCCTTGTTCAGGTTGGTCAGCCGAGTCCTTTTTCTGTCTCTTCCATTTCTTCGTAGATGAAGTACCATCATCTTCAAAATCTTCTTCTTCTCTCTCTCTATGCAAGTAAACCCACAATTTCCTTTCCCCATCAAATTGTACACATGGATCACGTTCATAATGCAAACGGTCCAAAGCTCCACTAACAACTTGATTCACTTGAGCATCAGACACTTCTTCAACGATATATTGAGAATCCCTAATCAAAGTACAAACATCTGCTCTAGTGCCAATAGAGCCAGGTAATCTGGCAGCTGCATCTCTCACAAGACAAAGAATTGTAACATGAGGTGGCCGATCACGCTTCAACATGAAATGGTCTCGGGCTTTTGAAGTAGGCTTACCACCACACCTTCTCAAGGGAGCAACAATGGATTTTTTACCATCAGCAGCTGTGTAAGAGAAGGCTCTGTCAGGAATGGAATACCTTAGAACTTCTTCCTTGCGGAAATAAGCCCTCACTTCTTCAGAGCTTGGGCTAATAGTGCTGAGACTCTTCTGTGCTCTCAAGTCCCTGAACCTCTCTTTCTCATCCAGGCTACATTGCATTAGCGCCACAGGTGGTGCTGGAAGACTTCCAATTTGTTGAAGAGTCTCCTGACCACTTTTCAGCCAATTTGCAAATGAGTCTACCAACTTGACTAGCATTTTATGAGGAAGGCCCCAATATTCAGGGGATGTAACCTCTTCAACAGTCTCATGATCAGTTGAGGTGTGAGAAACCGGACCAATCCAAGACCAACTCTTGGTAGATTTTTCATATACCACCAGTGCCTTCCAACCCTTTGCTCCTAGAGGTGCTGTTTTTGATGAAAATATCTTAAGAACTCCTCTGACCAGATCCTGAAGTGGTTCTTGCGTCTCAAGAATGCAAGGATCCCCAGGGTTTGATCTCACACGGTTAACAATCTCTTGCACAGTAAGGGATGGCACGTTCATCGTTACAGGATGGTCTGATTTATTGGTATCTGCACTCTCATGAGAAACAACCCCATTTGTATTTCCATTCTGCTCCTCACTAGGTCTGACAACCTCTAAGGAATCTTCTGCATGAGGACTGATCATTGCTAAGCGAACTGCTGAAAGGAGATGTATGATGGAAAATGAGAAGCCAGTATGAACTGTAGGCGTAATTGGTGTATATGGCTTTTTTTGCGGTTTGGTTTCCAGATCCATGTCCACTGCTCCCATTTCGGCAATGGCAGGCTCAGAAGTTTCCATATCTGAAGTGCCAATATCAGCCTCCACTTTTCTTTTCCCCTTTTTTTTCAATGAAACAGAATTATCAATATGCTGTTGAAGATTAGGCTGCCTATTACCATCTTCATCTCTACCATCAATGTCAGGCAATTCCTCCTTTGCTCTCCGTTTCTTTGTCACTGCATTAAACCCTAAAAACGAAGCATCAGATCTATCATGTCGATCATGCACATTTGCTTCATTGCCCTTTCCTTTCTTCCCCATTCTAACTAACACATTTTCATCTGCCAATAGACGTGTTTCAAGTGAATCATCCTCCTCATCAATACTGTAATCATGACTGACCTCCTGTTTCTGCTTTCGGTCAGAAGGATAAGTCTTCAATGAGGATATGCGTAACCTTTCACCAGATTCTCGCAACTGCCCATTCTTGCCAAATTTGTGACTTCTTTTCCTGTCATCTTCATCTGTAACTTTACCCAAGCCAAATGGGGAGCTGTTTTCCAAAACTCTTGCGCCAAAGCTATGTAACGGACTGCTTTCTCGCATCTTACCCTTCTGTTTTGCTTTTGATGAATATCCTGACATGTTTCCAACCTCACCGAGGCAAGCCACCTTTTTATTGAAATCAGTCATTCCATCAAAAGCCAGTGCATTCTCCTGCACATCTTTCCTAACCAATTTTCCCTTTTTAGCATCTAGGCCAGATTTTAACAAGGATGATCGAGAACCCCCCATGAGACTACTGGTATAAGCTGACTTGCTTCTCATCGAAAGATTGTTATCATCCTCATCATCATCAAATTGCTCAGATGAGTCTGATTCTGTTTCTTCATTTTTAACATACATCCTGTTCAATTTCTTAGCTCCTTTATCTGGTCCCCCATTATGTACAAAATTTGCTCTAAACTTCTCTTTCGATGGTTTTCTCAATTCAGAAAGCAGGATACTATCATTCACTTGTGGAGATGAAGGCTGATAAGTTTTTAAATTGAGATCTGGGGACTCCCTCCCTGTCTTCCACTTCTTGCTTCTCACATTCCACTCATCAGATTTCAAAGAGGAATCTACAGAGAGGAAGCGTCCCTGGTTCTTTCCATGCCAAATAAGCTCACTATGTTTTGACAAATCAACCCGATTACCCTTCAAAGTAGTTTTTGGTGTTCGTTTCATTGACCTTATCTGATCTCCAGCATCAAATTGCTGAACATTTTCAGGATACTTTGCCTTTTTGCCAAACTCATGGGAAGTTCGGATATTAGGTGGCTTAGCTGTGACCCCTTTCAATTCTGATAGATTATTTGCATTCCTGCTCCTTCCATAGGCATACAAATCATTCTTTGATGAGAAAGGAAAGCCCGAGAAATCATCAGTCTCTAAATCCTCACTTCTCAGGAGCTCGTGCTTCTTTCCTGCTCTTAAAACCCCAGATTTCCCCATCACACCACTATGTGTCACATTTCTGTCTCGATGGATGCCCATCCCATATACTGCATCTTCTGCATCATCATCATCATCATCATCATTAATTCTCATCTGATCTCTTAGCCTGAGGGCCGCCCCTGAGTCATATCTGATCCCCTTCTGACGAGAAATTGGCACTGATAAACCGTATGGCCGAGAATTTGGGTCCAAGCCTTGGTAGCCAGAAGGAAACTGACCCATCATCTCCTTCGATGAAAAAGCTTTCGACCCAGATAACTTCAGTATACCTTTTGGATTCTGCTTCCCATACTTTGTCACTTCTAAACTCACCGCAGGCATTTGTGAAGGAAATTCCAAATTTGAACTATCCCCATATGCAGAATTCCGACCCAATTTCAGGGCACTTTTTCTTTCCTTAACCCTTTTGCCCCATCGCACATCACCTAACTCCTCTTTCTCTGATGAGTCACTCCCCAAATCTTCCTCCATCTTCTCAAACATCAAACTCTTTTCACTCTTCATAATATTCAAAACCCTAAGTTTCTCTTCAATACTATATCCCCTACAATTAAGCCAAGCATCCCTTATCTGACATAAATTACTGACCATATTATTCTGATGCTTCCTCAAATGATGGTAATGCTGCCTCTTCTGAAAGAAACTCAAACCCTCCCTATAAAGAGCAACCCTGGGCTCACATAATCCTCCTTTCAACATTTCAAACAGCTTCTTAATGGGGCTACCAAAATGAAAATTCTGACCCTCAAAAAGCTCTTTCAGAGTTCTCGCAAAAATGTCCTGGTCCAAATCAGGCAAATATTTAGCCAGACTAAATCTTTCCTCCTCACTTAAAACCTCATTCCACACATCAACAGACAATATATCCTCCAAACCCGAAAGATCGTACAATTCAAAAGGAACACTACAAGTTAAATTCCCAATTTGACAAAACTCAGCTCCAGTTTCGCCTAGTTCTAACAAATCAAAATCATCAGATCCTGCCCCAGAGTCAGCATCATCAAATTCATCATCGTCATCATCAGATTCAGCGGCAGAGACTCGACGCTGAACCTCTTCTTCATCACTAGACATGCTCTCCCTACTATTAGGAGAAAAATCTGGATCGAACCTAGAGCCCTTGAAGCAGTTCTTCTCAATCGCCATCAGACATAACCAAAACAATCACGCACTCCAACAAGGAGAAACCAAAGCCAGTTATACACTATTGATCCCTCCAATTATTAACCAAAAATTTGAAATTTGTGGGATGGTAACAAATCAAAACCCTAAGAAAACGAACATAAATTAAAAAGCTTTATAGTTTGCAACCACAAAAGCACAAAATACAATAACTGGAAAAAAAAATTCCAAACAAAAAAAATCCCAATTTTAAATCATTACCTCCTTATCGATGAATTAAACTTCGACCCCTAGATTGGAGAGCGAGGAACGAAATTCGAAACATCATAGATATATAGAGGATATTGAGTTTTGGGTGAAACCAAGAAACCCTAAGAGAGAGGGGCGATTTATTGCGTGTATGTGTAAAAAAAAAATAAATATATGAAGAAAAAAAAAAGGATAGCGAGAGAGAAAGAGGGAGAAAGGAGAAGGAAGATGACAGGAGGGGTGGTGAAGAAGACGATGGTGACGTGGAAGAGAGTGGGCCGTCTGATTTGGAGAAGGAGAGGATGTGGAAAAGACGAAAAGACGAAAAAGGGCACGAGCGAAAGGGAAAGGAAAGGAAGGAAAGAAAGAGAAAGGAGAGGATACCCAGAGGTAAGAGAAAAGAGAGGAAGAGAGTGGAAAAGGGTTTGGTGTGAGAGAAAGAGACGAGCTGACTCAGTGACTCACCGAGTCTCGAGAGGAAGAGACCGTTGCGAGTCATTGTTTGTGACTGCAATTTTGGAAAATTTTCCGGCCGTTGGATTCACTGAAGGAAATTCTTAACAGAGCCTTCTTATGTTAGTGTCAATACGACGCCGTTCTTTATTACAGCCAGAGGATTACCCTCTTTAGAGAGTTACTATTGGGAGATTTTATTGTCAGGTCCGTACGTGCTTAGGGTTTTTCTGGATTTTGATGTAAAGGTTTGTGTTGTGAAAAAAGTGAAGCAGATTGCACAGTGAAGATGTGAAGCCTAAACTTAAAAAAAAATCGTATAAGCATAATAATAATTATTTAAGATAATTATAAAAAAAAAAGGTATAATCATAAAAAAATAAAATTATTTTAGATAATATCTTTATCAAAATAATATTTATAAAAATATTATCTCTAATACTAATATATTAATATATTAATATAAATTTATTTCTTATTATAAAATAATTAATAAATAATCAACACACTTACAGAAATAATTTTTAAAAAATAAATATACAATTACATGCTACACTAAATAAATAATACATTAATATTTCAAGTAAATATACAATCATTTATAATAAATCATAAATATAAAATAAAATAAAACTTAATTTCTTATTTCAATAACAAAAACAAATTAAAAAAATCTTAATTGATTAGCTTGATATATAGAGTAGTTTCATATGTCAAGAATTAAGTTGCATGAACACAGAACACGAGATTTGAGAACGTACGAGATATGATAATTTTTAAAAAAGTACGACATACACACTCTTAAGATATATACTACAGAATAAGTAATACATTAATATTTCAAATAAATAAATAATTATTTGTAATAAATTATAAATATAAAATAAATAAAAACTTAATTTCTTATTTCAATGACATGAAAATAAATTTTTTAAAAAAATATTTTCACTTTTTATTGATAATTAAAAATACATTTTTATTGATTAGTTTAATATATGGAGTAGTCTCATATACCAGGAGTTAGGTTGGATGAACACGAGACACAAAATAGGAGAATGCACATGATATGACAATTTTTAAACAAGTACGACATCTATATGCTTAGGACATTAATATTTCAAATAAATAAATCATTCGTAATAAATTATAAACATAAAATAAAAAACTTTAATTTCTCATTTTAGTGACATAAAAATTAAAAAAAAACACATAATTTTTTATTGGTAATTAAAAAAATACCTTAATTAATTGACTTGATATATGGAGTAGTCTCATATATCTGAGAGCTAAATTGCACGGACACAGAACATAAGATACGAGAATACATGAGATATGATAATTTTTAAAAAAATATGATATCCATATGCTTAGGACATACTACAGAAAATAAGTAATACATTAATATTTTAAATAAATAAATAATCATTTGTAATAAATTATGAACATAAAATAAATAAAAAAAACTTAATTTTTTATTTCAATAATATAAAAAAACACATTATTTTTTATTGATAATTAAAAAATACCTTGATTGATTGACTTGATATATGGAGTAGTCTCATATATCTGGAAGTTAAGTTGCACGGACATAGGATACAAGATACGAGAATGTACAAGATATGTTAATTTTAAATAAGTAAAAAAAATACATGCTTAGGACACACTATACTAAGTTATACATTAATCTTTCAAATAAATAATAATCATTTATAATAAATCATAAACATAAAAATAAAAAATACTTAATTTTTTATTTCAATATAATTAGTTCATGAAATAACCCATTAATTTATTTTTAAAAGAATTTTTATTTAAAATTTAATTGTAAATTTTCACCAATGAGAATTGACGAAAAATAATATTTTATACTGTGAACCGAATCGAAAACCGAATTTAAATAGTCTAACTCAGTTGAAAAACCCTTAAATCAAATGAAAATAGGCTAAATCGTTGGGTTAGACCAAATCGGTTTAAATTGAACCGAAACCATTTAATTAAAATAAATAAATAATAAAATAATAAAAAATAAAAAATAAAAATAATTAATAAATTAATTAAAAAAAAAACTTTTTTTCTCTCTCCCGACATCTCTCTCCCTCTCTCTCGCTTAGCCTTTTTCCCCGACAACCCCCTCTCCCTCTCTTCCGTTCGCCTCACACCAGACAGCCACCATCACCACCTCCCCTCCAGGCGACCTCCAAGCATGAACCGATAGTGAAGGTCAGCTCCTCCTCCTCCTCCTCCTTCTTCTTCTTCT
>CANUEX010155551.1:0-27619 GCA_948099535.1 Jatropha multifida | reverse complement strand
GATATGATATGATGGATATTAAAGCATGCTTGGGGAGAGCATGGTCCTGTTAAGGTGATTTCACTGACTAACAACCACTTGATGTACATATGGTTACAGTTGTTTGTGGATGATATGATTGACATTGTGTGAATGGAGAATATTCATTTAGAATGCTTTAAATATCATTTGTGTGAATGTGTGGATTTAGTATTATATGTTATTATTCACTGAGTTTTATACTCACCCCTCTCCCCCTTTATCCTTTATTTTGTTTCAAGAGATTGTGAATTATTTATAAAAATTTAGAGCTTTAGTTTTCTTTCCTTTCAAGATTATTTAAAGGAATGTTTAAATGTGTAAGATAGAATCATTTAGGATTCTTTATAATTGTACAGTAGTAGAAAATCCACAGTTATAATAAGATTTTATAATTGTAATAATAATGTTAAGTGTATGAAAAATTTTATAAAAACGGTTGAGTTGAATGAAATAAGACATTGTAATAGTTTGAATTATTAAAAATATAATAGGCCAACTTGTAAAATATTTTCACATAATTATGGTGTTAAAATCAGATATTAGGCTTACTACAGACCTTAATGGCCTTAAACTTTCTCAGGCCCATGAAAACTGATCGTGACATAATTACTACAAAACACTAAACACTAAATGCCCACGTCGCCTAAGAGATGCCTTCTACAATAGGTGTGATTGAATATCTATTTTACTTTTTTGAAAGTCAACTCAACGTAACAAATAGACATTACCATTAGATTGCATTTATTAAAATATTTTTTCATTTTTCTGATGTGACAATTAAATAAGAGTAGTCAACTTTAATATATTGTGAAAGAAATTTAACTTTACTGGGGAAGCGTTACCCTCTAATGCTCGCTTTCAGTGCCGAAATGGGGAAGCAGTGTTCGGTGCAGTGACTCCTTACGTGACCAACGGCATGAGTAACTTTTAAATGAGGGCACACTTTTTGCAGATTAGCACATATCTAACATCTCTAGTAATGGACTGGTTTAAAGGCTCTACTATATACATATATATCTCTACTATATATATATATATATAGTAATAGTGGTTTAACAATGATAATGGATATCCATCTAACATAATACTATATTGTGTACATACATATAGAAACAAACAATTTCTGTTCTTGCTTTTTACATGCCTAAGGAGATTTTTTTCACACATTCTATAACTATAAAGTCATCTCCAATCTCATCATCTTTCACCCATCAATGACTCTAAGAGGACTGCTTCTTCCTCCTGTCAGGAGATAGAAATCAATACAAGTTTTTCAGCAAGGAATTAATGGAAGTTGTGAGCAACAACGTACCACCAGGGCATTAAATTCAGTCTCCTCATCTATGGCACTTATGATAGCCGGGTCCTCCAGTAAATCCTGTTTGCATGAGAGAATCAGTGCAGAAGTGCTACATCTAAGCCTACATTCGATAAGCTATAATAGAATATAATGTTATGTAAAGTGTATTTATAATATAATGTTTGCACTACATGTATTTCATATGCCTTAGTTTCCTACAGGAATTGAACAGCAAATAAGTTAGTAATATATATATATATATATATATATATTGCTTACATCATCAGCAATTTGCAGTTCTCCATTTTGATCCTGCACAAAAAAAATTCAGATATCTAAATTCCATCATTGCCATATGAAAAGACTCCTTGTTCTGCAGTCAATTTCTCAAAATTATTCATCTTATGATGTTCTTTAAGAAATTATAGAGGGGAAAAAAGTCTCATCATAAATGAAACTAAATAAAGCTTCAAAGGAAAAAAAAAAAAAATCGGCCAGCATTATCGCCTTTAGCGGTAACATAAGGGTTTTGATAACTTTTGTCACAACCTCTTAAGGTTACGAAGTGATCATTGGTTAGCATGCCTTCTAGTTATTTCATCTTACTGTGTCAAGCCTGTGAACATACAAAAAGGCCGCCATATTAGCAGGTTAGGGGTTAGCTAAATCCAGATTTAAAGCCATAACAGCTTTCTTTTCTTTTCCAGAAATGGAATTTAACTAGGTTGAGCCATCCATTTCCACGAGATGCAGAATTTTTTCTTTTTTCCTTTTTTCTTTGGAACTTTTAACCTGGATCTTTCATTACGGATCCATCCATTAATGTAGCTTTTTAATTTTGATGCAGATATTTTGAGAAGAGACTCAAATGAATGTCACCAAAGAGGTCATAATTAAATGATTGAAACTGCGATTCTATGTTCAATAGGAACAACATTAGATTCCATCTATCTTTCCAGGAACAGAAAATCTAACATTACCTTAACAGCAACAAAGAGAAGTGGGTCAGACGGGGTATAAATCATGTAATGAGAACCATCCTGCATAAAATAAACACAAAAACAAATGAACTCGATGTATGGGCAGTGCAAATCCAAAATTATAAAATATGAACATCTATTATTAAGAAGGGAATATTAGGAGTGTCTTGGACCCGCAACCACTTGAAGCAAAAAGCTGACAAGGTCACAATCTGCATGTTTCCCTTCTTAATACCCTAACTTTGACTACACAACAATAAAAATCACGGAGCCAGAGAAAGAGAGAGAGAAACCAAGAGCATTCTTGGTGTAGGAACTTATTGTAAATTAACATGATAATTCAAGTAGCCCATTTAGAAAAACAATCCATGTAGTGGATATTCCCTTCCTTTCAAACCCTAAACAGTTCTTTAACAAATTCAGGATTAACCAACTATTTGTGTAAATCATTCCACTTCAGAGAAAAAATAAAACAATTCACTCAATGAATAAATATCACCTTGTTTTAATAATTCACACATTTTTCTGCAAGTGTTCACTGTACAGTTAAAGCCGTGATTTCTTCTTTTCTATGTTTTCCTGACCTGTCCACTTGTTCAAAGTAATTCACAAAAAGAAGCCTGTTCCAAATTTTTTTTCTTTTAATACTAAAAAAAGCACTACATTTTAAATTATCTTCCTCACTTTAAAGTTCATCAGAATTTTATATCTATTACGCAAACAATACCATTTACAAACATATTGTAGGAAATGAAAATTTCCTCCACCATAAATTGCCAAGAGCCCAACAAATTAATAGATATTCAATACTTGCCACTATTTTTCTGATCTTTAATTTCATGACAAAGAAATATGTGTACAGATATAAAGAACATAAAAGGATTTATACTTGTGTGACAGTAAGGTCCTCAAAATAAAGGGCCAGATTTTCTCCCATGTTATATACATGAAAACAAATGGTGCTTGTACCACCTACAAAGAGTAGGAGTGAGCATTCGCCTAATTCGGTCAATTTGAATAAATTTTTAACCGAAATAAATAAACTGAAATTTTTTTTACTTAATTGAATTAGTTTTTTAATCAAACTTAACTGAACCATTTAACCGAACGAAATTACAAAAAATGAAATTTTCATTAACCGATCAAGTTTAACCAAAATTTTTTATCAACCAACTTTAACCAAAATACAAATTAGCTAAAGTTATTAATCATTACTTAATCAAAATAAAAACTGAAATATTTTTAATTTTAATTTTATTATCTACTTAATCAAAACGACATAGTTTGAGGGTTGGTTAATTTGATTAATTCAGTCAAATTAATTTCTAACCGATCACCAAAATTTTAATTTTTTTCAACCGAATATTTATTCACCAAACCGAATTGGCCGAGCCAAATGCTCACACCTAGTCAAAAGGCTCATATGTAGATCTTATTTATGTATTGGGCAAGCATGACTGAATCCTATGAATATTAGATTATATCCATGTAATCCATTCATTTCTATTCTTGCATTATTCTCTCCCAACTATAGAAGGAGAAAATTTAAAAAAAAAAAAAAAAGGAAAGTGGGCCATTTTTTTATCATTTTCTTCTAGATTTTTTTTTTCCTTAGCCGTCACACCAATTACATGGATCCAATTCATAAGAACTAACTCTCAGTGATCAAATATTATGGAAGCAAAAAATCCATTCACATGTATAATTCTTATGTTCCCAAGAAAAAAAACATGAAAAAAGGAATGAAAAGAGTTAAAACACTAAATTTATCAAGGAACATATCCAAAAGAAATGTGTTTTAGCAAGTATAGCACAAGATTTTTTAAAAAAACATCGAATGGTTGCAAATCCTGTTCAAACTAAAAAAAAAAAAAAGTAACATGGAGAACTAAATTAAAGAGAACACAAATTGGTTTATGTAAAGACCATTTCTCATGATTTTTGGAAGATATGGTTAGGTTATCAGTGAGCCAAGCCGTTCGTGAGCTGCTCAAGGCTCAACTTAATGAAAGCTTGCTCAAGCCCATTCAACAAGCTTATAAACAAGTCAAGCACGATATTGGCCCATTAGCTCGCAAGCCAATTTTACTGAGCGGACCTAAGATTAATTAAACTTGCATCAAAATGACGTTATTTTGGTTTGGTTAGTGCATTCTCATTGGTTTGGTAGATTTCAAGCTCAAGCTCAAGCTTCATTTACAAATATCAAGCAGAGCCGAGCTGGGCTATTTTTAAATAAGCTTGAGCTCGAGCATATCCATATCGAGATCTCAATCTAACTAGAGCTTGGCTTGTTAACAACCCCAGATGTGGTCTAAGAAACAGTTTTTAGATTCTAATATTCGACCACATATTAGAAGTAGACTTCTTGAAAAATTACCAGCACTAGATTCTACAATAGTCAAGCATACCTCCACATCTTTTGACTTAAACCCTGAAGTTTGCTTGCTCTCAAAATAGACCAGAACATACAATAAAAGAATAAAAATGATTGGCAGAGAAACCTAGTGCAAAATTGTAGCCAATTATGCCAGACACACATATATTGATACACACTTCTAAACACACAGACTCCACTAAATCCAGGACTGTTAATTAGAACAAAGATATGAACATAAAACTACATCCTCTCATTAACAATAATCACATTACCAGATGGAAGCATGTAATTTCTACACCTTCAGTGGGTAATCCATCTACATCTTGACCATCATCTGTAACATTTTACAAGCACTACAAGTTAGCAAAATATCTCATACAAGAAGCATACTCATATCAGAAAATTTCAAATTTAAAACTTTATTTTTTGGAGCACCACCACTGCCCAAGATACATAAGAGAAACACCAACAGACAGGGAAGGGGGAAATATGAGTTCTGAAAAAAATAAAAAAGATAAATAGATAGAGAAAGTAAAAAGAAAAAGGTCCTGAACTTAGAAACATCAATAAATAAAAGCAACATTATAACACAGAGAACATGCATGTATAAAAACATACTGATACATGACATGATGAATCTTGGATATAGGATGCACCTTGTGTCTATGCTTTGAAGGAAAAAATCAATGAAGAATGAGAAATGATATCGACCCTAGATAACTTTGCTAGCATATCCATTTATCCACAATGTAAGCAATATAAGAGAAGCAAAGGCAGAATGCCAGAAACAAAATTTGGAAACTCCAAGATGATTTCACCTCTTTTTTCTTTTCTAAGCCCCAAATTTATACCGCCCATATTATTTAAGGTTTTACTGGGGCTTCAACCCATTTCTATATCCAAACAGGGTACTCTATACAGGCATCATACAAGACCATAGTTTTTGTCCAATATTAATTTCTAATTTAGCCTGCTTCCAACGCTATCAATTATGACTCGAGGTCTGGTTCTGCGATTGATCTCATTCCTTCATTATCCTGACTGCTATCCACATTCTCTTAGCCATCAAGGGAAGTTGCTTCCTTATGTTCACTCGAAGGCGAAAAGTGCAGTGATTGGAAAGACCTTTATATATTTTTCTATATATACAGCACAAGAGGCAGTTTTGATTGGCTTGTCATTCATACACCCGTCCCCAGTGGAAGAATGAGTGATCCGTTCCCCCTGCAGATGATGGCCTTGCCACTTGGTTCCGAATGGCCCATGAAACGAAAACAGGCAGCATCATTGTACACTTGACATTTTTTGTCCTCTAATTGTTATTAATTTTTCCATTTATATTTTAAATTTAATAGTCAAACTTCAATTTTGTTGCTTTATTTATGTGTTTTTAAATCATTGTCTACTATGACCAGAGAATTCTAGTTATTTTGAACAGACAGTGATTTTTAGGAATCAGAAACTTTATTATATTTAATGAAATTTTTGTTTAACTATTGTTTTTGTTATCTTTAAAAAAAAAAGAATAAGAAAAGCCCAACATAGCATAGGCCATTATCATTACACTTTCGCCATGATATGCCAATAGTTCAACACCATTAAAATCCAGTTACTTTCTCCCCCTAAACTTCCCTTAACGAGAAAAAAAAAGAAAAAAAAAATTGGAGGTTGGCCATTGATATCTCTACTACCATAAACATCAACAACTCAAATGCTACAAATAATGTAATAACAGGAAGGCCAATTACCTGTCCGGAAATCGAATATATCATCTTCCGTGTAACAAAATCCTCCCCTTGCTGTATAACAGAATCTGATGAGACCACAGAGATAAAAGCAAACAATGTCAAGCCTGATTGTAGAACTAAAACACAAGACAAACTTGAGATACTTTTAACCTAGTAAAAATGATATTCTGGCATACCCGCTGTGTACTAGGTGCATGTGTATCTTGGCCAGAGCATATGCAGCAGCTGGAAGAATAGCTTCAACTTCTTCATCACTGACCTAAAATGTAGAAGCATGTAGACAACAAGGTTTGGCCATATTAGTAGGGGGAGAAGGAAGGAAAAAGAATAACGAAAAGAGCAAGAGAAGGGTATTCCACTAAATAATAACCATATATTGCATTCACTTTCTTAAATGCTTAAAAAGCAAGCCCGAAAAAGACAATTTCTCCCAGGAGCTTATTCATCCAATTTCATTGCCAATGGCAATCTGCCTAATCCAATACTCAGTCGACAGAACTCCCTTCAAACCTCAAAACATTTACAAATTTTATCAAAATTTTGCTCCTGAGGATGGATACAGCGGCAAAAATCTAAAGATGCACACAGGCACATATCCTCAGAATGGAAGATACATTTTTCAAGCATAATTTGTTTTTAAATCAAATTCCTAATGCTTGTAGAAAAGTTTAAAATGTATAATGAAATTTGAACCAATTAACAACTAGAATGGTTAGAACAAAATCCCAAGGCAACGCAAGTAACACATTTGTAATTTTTTACTTTATGATCACCTCTAGGATGATACAACCAGACAAGTGGCAACATCTATGTTTCAAATGCTTTCAATTTCCTCTAGACCTAATAATAAAGCTCAATTTCATTTTTCAAATACAATATAGTTCTCATTCATACCACATAGGATGGAAACTAGGAAGCCAAAATTTCTGATTTTTTTTTTATGACACTGAAACCGTTTGTAGAACTACTCACTCTAACAAAAAGTTATAACTTGGAAACCATCTATAAGTGCACAAATGCATATACAACATCTACTAATTCCCACCCAAAGTTCCCAATGGTAGTTCCAATAACTAATAATGTGTCTACTAGTGGCACTATTTCAAATTCAAGAGACACATGTATCATAAAAGTCCTGTCAAACTTAAACATTTTGACAACTACAACCAGCAACACTATTCTTACAACAGACAAATTGAGAATTTGAAAGTCTGATGAGAAAGGGAAGAGAAGGGAGGCTAAATTGGTTAACCACTAAACTAACACCCCCATTTCTTTTGGTTAGAGGACAAGAGTAAAACAGAATGAATCAGTTAACATGAAAGTGAATAAAACCCCAGATCATTAAGAAGTACGAAAGATGGAGATTATCTATAAAAATAGAAAGGAGTCCTTTCCTTTATACAAAATCATGAAAGGACATAATTTCCTTCAAGCCATGACTTCATCATGTTTTGTAATATGTACCAAGCAAAATTTTTCTTTTTTGTCTAGTGCAAAAAGGCCTTTTAATTAGGGGATGTGCACTTCCAGTCATACTATTGTGGCATGTCATGTAACCCATTTGATAATTGGGTCATGTTTGTATTTGAATCTTTTTATTCTATTAGCTTTCAAATCAATGGTGTCTGAATTCTTTCAATTTTGTTATTCTGCATTTGATCCTTTGCATTGCATTTGTAGTAGTTGAAGTGACGTCATTGACAACAAGCATAGCAGACATGGGTTATTTCTGAGAACAAAAAATAGTTTCCAAACATATATCTGAAGAATTATCTAATAAATGCAAGTAATAATGATGCATATTTCATGTTCCCCTGAAGAACTAATAGGATATGCCTTTAATTCAATGAATACAACTTACACCAAAAAGGGTAAAAAAGATGCCCAAAAGAGTTTGATGACTCTATCTTGTGTTGAAGTCAAAACTTGGTAGATATTGCGAGCTATTTGTAGTGCTTTTGGCAAAAATTCAGGAGCACAAGCAGAAGTTGGAAAGAAAGTGCAGGTGGGATGTGAGTTAATCAAACTTTCTGGCATCTTTTGAGTGTCACATGAGAGATTTGCAATCCGGTGTTGCACATTGCTAGATAAAAGAATGGCTTTATTTAAATGCAGTTATATGATGGATATTGTACTAATTATTCTTCTCCAGATAGGAATAAAAACTGTTATCCCATCAATTCTCCTTCCAATTCCCACATTTGCCCTCAATGCAACTTATGGAAAGAAGAAACAAACAAAAGTAAGATTCTAACTCACGTATTTATCAAGTCCACGGAGAAAAATACTAAAAGAAGAAGAAAATTGAAGAATCACAGACAAAATTGATATCTAGAATCTCGGGCCATACAACAGTAAGAAACATTTTATGGAGTTGAGTGTGACAGGCAGAAGTTAAAATTGAATATTTAATAATAACGTGTGTCCATAAAGATAATAATCAAAGGAATATTTTGTACTGGAGTATTAAGGGCCAGAGAAACATACAGCTGACCACCCATCAATATTCGTGCTCTTTAGTATCTGCACAGGCCTGCAACAATGAGTATCACAAATTGAAAGAACAAAATAAAATATTCATTCGATATATTTAAATATCACATTTCCACATTGGGACAGAACTACTTACGTGTCTACTGGGCACAGCAGCATGCATTCATTCCCATTTGAACTTCTAAATACTCTCCTTATAATGCACTCTAATGGATAATTATTGGAGGAATCAACCTGTCAATACTTTTTTAGGGTTTTGAACTCATGAATGAAAAGAACAGAAAGAAAGATAAAAACTGGCAGGTTACTGTGCAAGAAAATATTGCAAGAACACAGTTATTAAAGGTGCAGAGCATGCTATATGTGCAAGGTGCCAGGCGCAGGAGAGCGCCAAGCAAGGAGAGGTGCAAAAATAACTGGAAAGAAAATTTGAAAGTAAAATATAATAGTCACAAACAAATACAATAAATTGGATCTGCATAACCAAATTAACACTTAACAATCAACACTCCTTGAGAATTTTCTTTGATAATCCAAGCATTTCCCTTATGCTATATTTGATTGGGAGGGTAGATGGAAGAAAGGAAATGAATTCAGACTTTTTTCAAGTCTAGATAATGTTTGGAGGGATGTATTTATATATGACAAATAGGGTGTAAATGAGCTGAGCCAGCTCGCGAATTATTAGAGCTCGGCTCAAAAAGTGTTCAAAAAAGTTCGGCTCAGATCAAGCTCTAGCCGGCTCACTTAGCAAACGAGTCAAGCTTAAGTCCAATGATGTTCAGCTAAAGAACTCGTCGAGTCTTATCAAGCTTTTATATATACACATTTATATAATATTTATTTTACACTTACTCGAGCCGAGTTCAAGCTCAAAATTTTTCCGGCTGAACTCAAGCCTCAAGTTGAGCTCAAGCTGAACTCGAGCCTAAAATTTTCAAGCTTATCGAGTTTCAATCTAAGCTCGAGCCAAACTAAATTCTATCGAGCCGAGCTTCGAGCTTGGCAGATTTGAGCTCAACTCGATTCATTTACACCCTTAATGACAAACGCCTAAACTCATTTCCTTCCTCCTTTCCATGCTTCCAACCAAGCATAGCTTTAAAATCTAAGATCTAACCTCTGGAAGCGACTCGATAGTATGTCAGGCGACTGCTTCTTAGAACCACAGTACTCCAACTTGATATTCAAATTATTTTCCTTGTTTTTTTTGTCATCAACTACTTTATCACCAAAGCGTTCTGCCAAACAATAACTCTTGAATCTTTTTCATAATCATTGCATTCAAACATGGAAGAATTACACTTTTCTTACAAGAATTTGGTTTCACCATCTTGTTATGAAGAGAGAAGTTATTTTAATCAAGAACAACGAGAGCTTATTTTCTAAATCAGGAACATCTGAAGATTGTTTTTCTAAGATTTTTTCTGAATTTCCAGGGACCACAGGACCTGCATTTGTATCTCCATACCTTAATTTTGGTTTCTTCTTCATTGTACTCCATTTTCCATTATCATAGAATTATTATGCACTTCACAATCACTTACACTTGGATTGGCAGAATTAAAGTTCAAAAGGAGAACTCTGATCAACCATCTAGACAGAAGCCATCTCACACTCATTTGGGTCAAAAATAGTGTAGGAGTTGTTCTTAAAAACTAGAATAACCTCTTTCTGACTTCTAAGTTGAACTCAACAAATTTTGAACTAAGCTAGGTATCAATATGAAGTTTTATGAAAAAGAGTGTTTTATTTCTTTGTATTGTGTTGTAGATATACAATCTCTACTCTCCTTTATATATATACAAAAGAATGTTCCAATATGGGAAGTAATCTAAATAGGAATAAATCTAAACTAGGAAAGACAATATTTACTCTAATTACAAAGATCTCAACACCTTCAACTATCTTCTCTTTTATAACATGACACCTTCAACTATTTTCTCTTTTATAACGTGACTGTCAATCTCTATGTGCTTAATTCGATCATGCTGGATTGAATTATTCATGATACTAATGGCTGCTTTGCTATCACAAAACAAAGGTATTTATTGTTTCAACCAACTTTAACTCTTCCATTAGTTTGCATAACCATAGGAGTTCATAGATTCCCTGTGCCATAGCTCTATATTCAACTTCTGCACTGGGCCTAGCAAAAACAGCCTGCTTCTTACTTCTCCATGTGACCAGGTTTCCTCCAACAAAAACACAATAACTTGAAGTTGATCTCCTATCATCAAGGGAACCAGCCCAATCCACATCTGTAAAGTCTGTTATCGCCAAATAGCCATGTTTAGAAAAAAGACGTCCTCTACCTAGAGCTGATTTTAAATGTCTTAGAATCCGATGCACATCTTCTAAGTGAGACTTGTGAGGGTTATACATGTACTAATTCACTAAACTTACAACATAGGCAATATCTAGTCTAGTATGGGCAAGATAAATCAATCTCCCAATCAATCTCTGACACCTATTAGCATCAACTGTACTTCTCACTCGAGCTTGAATCTTATGATTGGCTTCAATAGGTGATTCAGCAGATTTACATCCCAACATACCAGTTTCTTTAAGGAGATCAAGGATGTACTTTCTTTAAAAAATAAAAATCCCCCTTTTCGATCTTGCAATTTCTATCCCTAGAAAATATCTCAATTTTCCCAAATCCTTAATCTCAAACTCCCTAACTAATAAACTTCTCAAATGAGTCATTTCTTCTTCATTATTTCTAATCATCAACATAAACAATAAGCAATGTGATCTTACCTTCATGATGTTTAATGAACAATGTATGATCAGCATCGCTCTGATATAACCGAAAGAAAGCAATAGCTTTACTAAACCTTTCAAACCATGCTCTTAGTGATTGCTTCAACCTATATAATGACTCCTTCAGCTTGCAAACTTTTCCTCTGGTCTTGTCATCATCAAACCCAAGAAGAATCTCCACATACACCTCTTCTCTCAAATCACCATGTAGAAAAGCAGTTTTAACATCAAATTGATGTAACTCCTAGTCAAGATTGGCTTCACAAGACAACAAAATTCTGATTGTATTCATTTTGGCTATAGGGGCAAATGTTTCTTGATAATCAACTCCATAAGTCTGACTGAACCCTCTAGCTACCAATGTAACCTTGTACCTCAATTGAACCATGTGCTCTATGTTTAACTGTGAGCACCCATTTACATCCAAATGGCTTCTTTCCCATGTCTCATTTTTTGCCAAAACTCTCATCTCTTTAACCATTGCAGCCTTCCATTTTGAGTCCTGTAATGCCTTTTATCAATCCTGCAGTATAGAAACAAAAGAAACAAACAAAACAAAGGCTTTATAAGAAGGGGACAAAGCATTATAGGAGATAAAATGGGAGATGGGATGTTTAGTGCATGTTCTAACTCCTTTTCTAAAAGCAATAGGAATATCAAGGTGATTGTTAAAAGGACTAGAATCAAGATTAGGATCAGAATCAACAGGGATTAAAGAAGACTCACCAGGTTCTTGTTCTTCTGTATTTTCAAGGCCTGAAACTGGAGAGAACAGTTGATCAAAGGTCTCATGCTCGATGGTTGTATCTGTATTAGTCCGTTGCGTGTATGTTTTCAAATCAAATTTATCCAATCTTCCTAAAGGTTTAAGTGGTTGGTTTATCTTATTATATATGTCTACAGGAATCTCCCCCGGAAAGGAATGTCATCCATCAGTTCTTCCATCTGATATTTCTCCCCCTGAAGAGATGACTAGGAAGGAAAATAAGGCTCAAATTCTCGAAAGGTAACATCCACACTCACAAAGTATTTCCTAGAAGAAGGATAATAACACTTGTATCCTTTTTGAGTAGTAGAGTAACCAACAAAAACACATTTCAAGGCTCTAGGATCTAATTTACTTAGACCATTCTGATGAATAAAACAAACACAATCAAAGACTTTAGGAGGCACAATATAAGAGTTGTTTCCTTGAAGAACCTCTAATAGAGTTTTAAAATTTAAAGTACAAAGAGGCATACAATTGATAAGGTAAGCAACAGTCAAAATAGCATCCCCAATATGGTTTGGCAAGATTCATAGTGAACATAAGTGACCTAGCTACTTCCAATGAATGCCTATTTTTCCTTACAGCTACTTCATTTTGAGTACTAGTATTGACACAACTAGTTTGATGTATAATACCACTAGAATCTAAATAGGTACGAAAAACTGCATTCATGTAATCAGTACCATTATTAGTTCTTAGAATTTCAACATGTGCATCAAACTGAGTACAAATCATTTTATGGAAGTTCTAAAAACACGAAAAAACTTTATTTTTTGTTTTCATCAAATAAACCCAACTCAATCTAATGCAACAATCAATAAAGGTCGCAAATCATCTATAATCAAAAAGAGAGAGTTTTAATAGGACCCTATACATCAGAATGAATAGTAACAAAATGAATCAAACTTTTATTATTAATTGGAGAATAAAAATGCCTAGTGTGTTTGACAAGTTCACAAGCATCACATACTAATGAATCAAAATAACACTTAGCAAAGAAAGTGGAAAATAAACGTCCTAAAACAGAAAAAAGAGGGATGACCTAATCTCCTATGCCATTGAACAACTTCATAGGGAGGATTTCTAAAAGTTCTTAACAAAGCTTGACTGATACCAGGACTTAAAAAACAACGAATGTCATCCAATAGATACAGTCCATCGCGCAAGCTACCACTGCCAATTGTTCTCCCCGTCTGTTCCTAAAATATACAATGAGTAGGGTAAAAGATTATTTTGCAATTAAGCATTTTTGTGATTAAGCTAACAGATAACAGATTAATGGGGCATCTAGGAACATGAAGAACAGAGGAGAGTTTAATATTGGAAGTATAGTCCAAAGAACGTATGCCAGCAATCGATACTAAGGAGCCATCTGCAACACGAATTTTTTTGTGCCTTGATACTTAGAATATATGAGGAAATGTTTTATAAAGCCTATTGTATGTTTATTTACTCCTGAATCTATAACCAAGAGTTTGCAATTTTCGCAAGAAAGATAAGAAAAGCATTACCTAAATTAACAAAATTAGAGGCTGCAATCTGAGTTGAGGAAGAATCAAGGTGTGATAACAATCGTTTCAGGGACTAAATTTCCTTATCAGAAAAGCTACCAACAGTAGATGGTTCCTCAGATAAAACTCCAGTATCAGATACGTGTGTTTGTGGTCTAGAAGAACTGACTCACTTCCCTCCGCGCCCTTTAGTTGGGCATCCATTTAATTTCTAGCAAAACTCCTTAGTATGCCTATTCATACCGCAATAGACACAAAATAATTGGTCTCTATCCAAAGAACCGCTCTTCACAGCCTATATTTGTTCTCTTGCAGAATTACAATCAACCTTGCTTTATCCATTGTAGATCTGCGAACCATAACACTTCTCCTAGTCTCCTCTTATTGTACAAATGAGTATGCTTGTCGCAAGGATGGAAAAGGGTCCTGTCCAAGAATTTGAACTTGAATCTTATCATACTTGTTATTTAGGCCAGCCAAAAAATCATACACACGTTCTAATTCAATCAACTTTTGAACTTGAGTCGCATCATCAGTACATTTTGCTTGAAAGTCCTAATAATAGTCCAGTTTCTGCCATAACCCACTAAGTTCAGCAAAATACTGAGTGATAATCAAATCTTCTTGCTTGGTTTCATGAACTTTCTATTGCAATTTATACCTCTGAGCATAGTTTTCAGTTTGCGAATAAGTCTGTGAAGTGACATCCCATATCTTCTTAGCTGTATCAAGAAGTACATATCCTCGTGAAATGGTTGGCTACATAGAATTGATTAGCCAATATATAATAAGGGAGTTTTCTGATTTCCACTTATTATAACTCAAATATGTCAAAACTGGTTTTAGTGCTCCACCGTCAAGATAACTCTACAAACCTTTAGCCTCAATGAATAGCAAACGGGACCAAGACCAAGCCAGGTAATTTTTGCCATCTAACTTTATTGGGCTAATCTGGAGTGAAGGATTCCCTGAATGAAAAACTACATCTACCTTTTTCCCGTCAACCATACTGTCAGATTGAAAAATTTGACAGCTGATTCAAAAAAATAGGAACCAGAAAATCACACAAACACAAGCAGAAGTAGTGGGACAAAATCACAAAGGAACAAACACAAAGTCAAAAAATGGGACTGAGTGACCAGTGGGTCAAAGTCGCAGCACCAAAACAAGACCACCGGGATAAGAATCGTTGGCAGAGGTCACCAGAAAACGCCACACATGCCGGCACGTGAAGAAAGCCAGAAACTTCTGGCGGCGTGTGTGCACACGCAAGTGACTAGACGGCGACGGGATTTGACGGGGAAGGCCGATCGGTGGTTGCTCCTCCTTCTAAAGTGGGCGGTGATGATCAACTTCCCTCCCTGGCGGCACTACTTGCATCAGACCTTTTGCGAACAAAAAACCTATGCCGAAAAAACACGACAAGGCTCTAATACCATGAATTTTTTTGAAAAAGAGTGTTTTATTTCTTTGTATTGTGTTGTAGATATACAATCTCTACTCTCCTCTATATATACACAAAAGATTGTTCCAATATGGGAAATAATCTAAGTAGAAATAAACCTAAATTAGGAAAGATAATATTTACTTTAATTACAAATATCTCAGCACAATAGGATATCAATAACTACTTTAATATCTTTCACTGTCTTAACAGCAATAGAACCTCCTTCATAAGCTTCAACCACTTCCCCATTAGCTAGTTTCACTCTTGTTTTGTACTTCAACCTAAAAAATGAAACAAGCCCTCATCTAGTTATGAGACTAATGCTGCCACTATCAAAAAACCAAATATGCTTGTCAATTTGTTGAGGAATTTGCAGCCTAGTTAATCAATTATCATCAACTTGATGTTGATCTTCAGTAAAATTGACTTGCTGCATACAGGGTTGCAGCTCTCATTTGTAAGCTTGCAAAAATTTCTCACTGTGACCATATCTATTGCAATGCCTATATTGCCTTTTTTCCCCAGCATTTGCTTTAATGACAATTGGTTCTTTCACAATAAGAATAAGGATAAAAATCTTCCTTTCTTGTCGTCAATTTTGCCACTATCACCTTCTCTACTTTCTTTTTCTATCTAGGAAGACATGCTCCTTCGTAGGACTCCTCTCTTTGGTATCTTCTATGTTCTTGTGCTGCAAAGCTTGCACCAGCTCTTATAAGGTGAGATTGTTCGAGTCCTTAAAATCTTCTTAATCTGAAGTTTTGCCTCTAACATTTCAGGCAGGGGCACCAACACCTTTTTCACAACCCTTCCATCTCTCAAATCTTCAACAAAGAAGTCTGATTTTGTTGACTATCCATCTATCTGTCAAAATGTTCTTCAACAGATTATTAATCTTTCATCCTAAGTATCTCAAGCTCTCTTAAATTAAAAAATTGCCTTACTGTCTTGGAACTCCTTAACCTTTTTCCAAGCCTCCTTAGCTGTTTCACAAGTCTAACACTCTGAAAATCACACTAGACAAAATTGAGTGAATAAGACAAAGCTTTAACATAAAGCAACTATGGGATTTCCTCACAAGAGATAAAGGGATCTGCACAAATTTCCAGAGGCTCCAACAAATCAAAGGCTTTTACATGCATCTTCACATGCCAGATTTGGTAATTTTTTACCAGTGAAAACAGGAGATGAAGGAGAAGCAAAACTACTTGAAGCCATTTCAGATTTTTTTTTTTTAGGGGGGAATCTTGCTATTTTCTCTCAATCACTTATTTTCTCATAGAACGGCCTTCAAAGAACATTTAAGGCTTTGATACCATGTTAGCAAAATGGTAGAGAAGCCATGACTTAAACAGATCAAAGTCATGCCTTAACTTTGCTTGGCTTCCCCTCATGCTAAACCCATACAGCTACTTAACATCACAAACTTACTAGAGCATTAAGCTTACAACATAAAACAAAAAATTAAATTTCCCATCAAAAGTCAAACTAACTAGACAAGGAATTGTAGAATATAACATTGAAATTCAATATTTATGAAACATATCAAAAGATAACATGTTAGTCCTCCCAATTGGCAAAATATTATTATTATTATTGTTAGCCTCAAAGTAGTGTCTAAGAGGCAGTGATGGTAGTTCATATCACCATCTCATGCTTATGTTGTGTTAAGATAGAACTATTGAAATAAATGGAACTGAAATACAAGAAGATTATATAGACAAGTAATACAAATATGAGACATGTAACACATTTGATAACCAATATGTGCTAAGATCCAACTATTGAGATAAATGGATCAACCAAAATTAAATACACAAGTAACTTGAGCACAAGACACGTAACCCATTAGTAACCAAGGTTAACAAAATACTATGGGACATAACTTAGTAATCATCAATTAAAAAGATTAATACTTTTTGCAGGCTCTAAGATTCAAACCCATAATTAATCAATTACAAGTATCATTTAGAAGGTTGCAAACCATTTGAGGGAAGAAAGGACATGTCTTTGATTCGCAAACAAATTATACATCATCTTCCCAAATATTTTCCTTCTCTCCCACTGTTGTATTACATATGTAGTCAGTTTTGTTCCCACCTTTCGAGTCCTATGAGGATTAGGAGTTGACATATATGCAGGCTTAGGCTTATTTTATATATAATTAAGTGTATAATAGTAACTGTGTCTAGAAATACTTATGATAGTAATGCTTTATTTATTTCATTTGTAGGCATTTTTTCTTGTTACATTTTTTCACTATCTTATCAAAAGAAAAGAGATTCTCCTAAGTTAATCTTTTAAACCCTAATTACCGAATTCTAGAAACCTTATCCCTAATATGTAAAATATGAATTTGTTATAGGGCTCTTGGTTTCAGTTCAGTATGCTTTGGAACAAGATAAGTTCATTATTCACTGCACCTAGGAAATTCAATAAGCTGAAGAAGAAGTATTAGCTAGAAGATACAAGACTCGTTTCTTCTTGCCTACAAGGGGTATAGACAAGAAATTCAAAAGTGTTGAAGTGTGTGAATAATCCCACATTGAATAGATATAAATTGGGTAAATGGCATGTCATGAGGAAGGTGAACCGACCAAAACGGCTTAGGCCGTTTTGTATTAAAGGTAATTCAAACTCATTACAAGCTCAAATATTAAATGCATTGTTAATTGAATTTGATTAATTGCTCCTAAGGCACAGATTCTCAATAAAAGGCATAAGGCAATTTAACCTTGAAGATGCAATTTAACAAGCTACCAGGTTTAAGAAATTTAAGATTCATGTCTATCCAAATAGTCAAAAGCATGAAATTATCATTCAACTTTACCATTTTCGCTGTATGGCAGCCTAAACTATTTGAGGAAACTATTTCAAACATAATCTTTTAAATTTTGTACACATTAACCACTTCTTTGACAATTCACCAACTGCATGTTATAACACACTCTCAAGGGAGTGAAGCATGCAAAACATTGCCTATGTCACATTATTAGTAATAAAAAAGGATGTAACAACTTTTTCTCTCTCTATTTCTTCTATCTCTGTTAACAACTCAATTTGTGCAATTTGAGGAAAAATCAACCTTAGCCTTGCATCTTCCAAAACTATTGGTTGCCAATCATGCTCAAGTAACCACTGCATAGTTTCTCTACCACACCACAATTAGAAAAGTGCTGGATGTAGATACTTCCCAAAATTTTGAAATATTTAGGATAGGAATTTAATCAACATAGCTAAGAAATCAAAAGCTTGTATTTTTATTACACATCATTAAGCATGTTTGTCAATTTATTGATGTTAGATTAGTGATCTTTTTTACCCTAAACTTTGAGACTTTTTTATATTCTATTCATTTGGGCTGCCCAGTAAACCCTCTCTCTCCTCATTAGCATCTATACTAGCTTAAATATTAAAATGGTGAGTCTTGCACGCTCAATAAATCCATTAAGGTTTGGGATACTATTGAGAAATTTAACATTTGAAGGGATAATTTGACTCAAGCTAATCCAAGTGAGTTAGGTGAGTTCACAGGACCAATCAATGCCAATTAGGAGAGAGATTTTTATCAAGCAAACCAAGCATAACTATGGTATAATTGCAATTAAGCCAACAAAGTAGGATCTAAAAACAAAAGCTCAGGATAAACTTCAAAGAAAATTGATCATTAAGCATCTGGATTTAGTTATTTCAAATGAGTTCAAAAGGGAGGTTTCCACTGTTCTCATTGCTATGAACAACTAAGAAGTCAAAGTGGTCTATATAAGTTTCTTAGATTAGTTATACAAGAACAAATCACTGGTATGTAAATGTTAAAGAGTATACAATCATAAAGAAAGAGCAAATAGCAAAATAACTATAGGTACAAACAAGGAATCCCTAATATTATCAAATAAGGGTTATTTGACTTTTAACAACCCTAAATTCATTGAAAGTGTTTACTCAGTTTATTTCACAATTTAAATGGTCAGAAGTCAAAAACAAATACGCATCGACTTTGTTTTATTTGTCGACTTATTTTTTATTAAATGAACACAACTCAATTTTCATTCCAATCTAATTGGTCTACTATGTGGATTTTTCTTTTTTCCTCTATTCCACCCAATTCACTATACTTTCCAGTAAAGCCGAGCAACTCCAACTCCTTCTTAACCACTTTACATCTTTATTTGAGTTATCCACCTCCCATCTTCATTACACTTCTAACATGAACGTGACAAATTCCACATGATGCATTCACCATCCATGCTTTATGGAGATGACATTCGTCCTACCAAATACCAATACCATTTGATTATGGCCAGAAAAATAGTACACTCTTTGTCCCAAAAAGATAGTCCATCTTTCCATTTGATCTGTCCTAAAATTAGTCCACTTAACTTTTTTACATTATAGTTAATCTTTAAATTACTTATTATGCACCTATTAAGTTTTATTTTATTTTCAATAATCCTTATTAATTCTTTACTTTTCCGAAGTTAGTTTTACTTGAAATTCATATGTTATTTAATCAGTAGTCTTATTCTTCTTCTTTTTTCTTCTTGAATTTTAAAAAGTCATCAATGTTAGTCATTCTCATTAACTGCAATTTCTATTTACCATTTTATATTATATGGTTTTTATTATCTCAATACAAATATTTGCTCATGTGCTATTTAAGTGGATATGATAGGAAAGTTATACTAAGAAAATTGTATCCAACAAAAAATAATTTCAATAATAATTGTGCATAGACTTTTAAATAAGGAATATGTTAAAAGAAAATAGTATTAATCTTTCGCTCACAATTGGACACTAGAAAGTGGAAAACCCACAAAACTGAAGCAAATAGAACAGGAAAATTGACTCACAAGAGTAGCAATCCGCTTGTTGGAAGCCATGAGAACCCTTCCAATTTCATCTACCACGAATCCCGCGGGCGGCTTTGGCAGTGGCGTGTTTGGATGGTAAGGCAATGACCTCGAATTTGAATATGAATATGAATCCTCAGTATTATTATCAATATTATCATCAGCTTTAATGATTTGAACATCCTTCAAATGATTAGGGGCGTCACTTTTGCCCTTTTTCTTCTTCTTCTTGCTGGTGGAGGCTGAAGAAGGAGTAGAAGAAGAGGAGCGTTTCTTAAGTGGACCAGTCTGAGACCTTGCGGCTTGGCGAATGCGTAGCACTGGTAAGCTGATTTTAGGGTTTGAGGTAGAGAGTCTGGCGGGATGGTGAGATTTAAAAGAGAAGACGAAGGAGAGTTTATTGAGTTGACATGCGGAGATTGAGAGGGCCATTTCTGGTTCTGCTTTTCTGTTTGTTTTTCTCGGACGAAAAGAAAGAGTTTTAGAATAGTTTTTAGATACTGCCTTGCCTGCACCTAATTGCTTACTTGGCCTTGCTGTAGCAAATCCCGAAGGATGAATTACTATTTCGCCCTTCAAGTTTGGTCAAATGCATTACTTGGTCCTTGTTTTTCTCTAAAAACATTATTGCATCCTTAACTTTTACTCACATCCAATACTTTAGTCCCTTCATCTATTTCAAGAGGATTTACCGTTAGTTTGTATTAAAAATTAAAAATGCCCCTTATTTCATCTAAGAAAAAAAAGGAAAAAAACAAACACAAACAAAGCTATGTGAAAATAAATCCTGAAAATTCAAAATCTTTAAAAACATTGAAGGCTATAGTTTTCAGATGAAATTTTATGGACGAAGCTATCATAATGCTCTAAAATTTGTCAGTATGGTAATGAAAATACAGAGACCAGTTTAAAAAAAAAATACAAAGAGAAACAGGAAGAAATGCAAGATAGATACAAATAAGAATTCAAATTATAGATTCCTTTCTCAATCGAATTACATCTTTCTTATTCTTGTTTTTTTTTTCTTTCTTCAAGTTTGAACCAAATTACTATTTTGAAGAAAATTGAAGGAAGCAAACAAAATCATTCTCTATTTATGGGTGACAAGATGAAGCAAGGAAGATTCAAAAAAATGAAATCAAAGAGTTTGTATTGGAAGCAAAAGCAAATTGGAAAGGACCCACTGATTTCAAAACCTCTCAACTCCAACGACTATCCATTGAAAAACTCATTAGTTCAACCCCCTAAATAACTCAAATTTGAGATCCGAGTTATTGAGCGGAGATATCAATCTAAACTCTCTCATTCATATAAATGTATTGAGTTAATCTAAACCTAAGATTATGAGTAAATTTATTTTTTATTTACAATTTAAGTCTTAATTATAAAGGTCAAATTATGTTGAAATTATAATAAAAGATTAAAGTTAAAGGTGAAATTGGCATAAAGGTCGAATCAAATTAAAATTACAATAAAATTTAAAGTTGATAATAAAACAATATTAATCTAGGTTACATTTTTAGCAAGAGATAAAAAAGTTGTTGTTAATACGTTTATAAAGCCTTTTGCCAACTCTTAGCAATGGAAAGTATCTGCCTTCCAATGGATAAAAGTCCGTTTCTAATCTGTTGCTAATATTAGTGAATGAAAATTTTATTAAGAACTCAAATATATATTTAAAAAAAGAAATTCAAATATATATTTTAATAACTATTCACTCAGATATTCTTATTATATTAGTTAAAGAGTTTCCACTTGTATTTAAATCATAAATTTTAATTTATAATAATAGTGATATATATAAAAGTAGGAATAGGAAAGAGAAATATTGGGATTAAGGAAGATACTCTTATTAAATTTAGAGATGAAAAAATAATTTTAAAGATTTTAATTTTATATTTAAAAAATTAAAGAATAAATAATTAAAAGTTAAAAATTCGGTGAAAATAATTAAATCATGTATTGCTACCTATATAAGAAATAAACCTTAGAGAAAAAAGATAAGAGAAAAATTAAAAACTCTCATTGCTACTTCTATAGTGAGTCTATTTCTTTAAACTAATATAAATAGTTTGTTTAATAAACTTGAACTAATTTTTTTAGACTCTTTTGAGCCTCAAGAAAAAAAATTTCTTCTAATGCAACGATGGAACATATAAGCTCTCAAGTCAAGACATATATAGTCGAACCTCTATAAATTAATAATATCGGTACCGTGAAATTTTATTAATTTAGCGATGTATTAATTAATCATGTAAATTAATGATTATTAATTTATAGATTATATAGCTTATATTTCTACAATGTAAATATTGACCTAGATATATGTGAATACTAATTTATATATATTAAATATTAATCATGCATATTAATTAAATTCATATATTTTCATTGATAAATTTTCAGTATTTCATACATATCTCAATAAAATGTATAAATCCACTCAACTATTAATGTAGTTACATGTACATATATGGAATGAAAATATGATAGTGTGGAATTAGAACAAGTTTCGCCCAAAGATACTCTGAAAGCAACAATCACCTTACATCACTTCCTTTTACAATATGAGAACTCTATACCGAATTTTCTTAATACTCCAAAAAAGGTTAGAGATGAGATTCAATGTGATATTAATTTTAAAAAGAAACAAATAACATTAGATTTATATTTTCAGAAACCTGTTTAGTTTAGTTATGAATTATGTACAAAATATTTTGATACAGACATGAATTATTAATTTATATGTCAATGAGATCTATATGAATTTATTTTTTTATATTATCTTATAAATTTAGCGAATTATTAATTTACCATGTTGGTCTTGACTCGGGACAAAAAAAAATTATTATTTTAGTGAGGTTATTAATTTATCGAAGTTCCATTGTGTTATGTTCTTAAGCGACGATAAGGATTATTTGAAATGCATATATGCTTATAATTTTTATTAATTATTGTAATTGGATTCCTTTCTTTCTCTTCCTTGACTATTATATATATTGATTTACTATAATTTGTTAATAGAGTTCAATTAATAAAAAATCTTTGTTTTATCATTCGCATTTGTTTTTAAAGATATTAATTAATTATTTTACTCTTAATCTCTTAACTAAATTTTATGTCTTTTTGAGAAAAAATTAATTTTTATCTATTAATTCTTATTTAGAAATTTATTATATAATTAAACATTATATTTTAATGCACTTATTTTATATGTTCTAAAATAGTAAATGCAATGAGTAAATACAACGAATATCAACGAGTATAAATAATGTGCATCGCAAATTAAAAAATACCAATTGTTATGAAATTGGTGGATATTCTACATGGCTCAAAGTCTATATTCTTAATTAGTGAGAACTCTATCTTCTTAATGTTCTACATGGCTCAAAGTCTATATTCATAATTAGTGAGAACTCTATCTTCTTAATTTATTTAGAACTATATTTCTCCTCTTAGAGTTCCACCTATGTACCTATATATATGTGGTATCTCATCAATAAGAATTAAGCTCTTGTATTCTCCCTATTCTCTCTATTCTTTCTTTACTTCTCTTCCTATTTTTCTATTATTTTATAACATTAATGAAATTTTAATATTTTATATTCAAAAATAATCTTTCATATATATATAGGGGATATAAGAATGATAAAAATACTCTTACTAAATTTCTTTAAGAAATTTTAATTTCATTGCTTAGAAAATTTTTAATTTTACCGATTATGAAATAAAGAAATCCTTCCATAATTAAATTAAATAGATTAGTAATGTTTAAAATTAAAATATTGTTCTTGAATAGACTAACAATCAAAAGAAATTTATTTTATTTTAATTATGATAAATATTAAAATTTTTAATGAAATTAAGGAGTCTTAATATTAAATAAGAAATTTATTATCAAGCGTTATGTGCCATTAAATTATGAATTTTAATGAAATGAAAAAATTAATTTTAAGGAAAAAACTATATAAGTTGGTTTTCGGTCTCTCATGTTCGCACAACTATAGTCCTTTTTTTTTTATATTTAAAATATGTGTATTAAGTAACTTGTTAAGAAATTGAGGTGCATATAATACATGTACGATATGATTTATGTAACGCGCTGATTTTTTAAATTATGGATAACAACTCGCTGGATTGCTTATTGGTACCAAATTAGAGTTTTGGAATGATTTTCAATTTGATTAAATTATTTTCATAATTATTGAGTTTTGATTGTGATTTATGCATTATATGTTATTAGTCTATTTATTCATGCATTAAATGAATTTGGACTGAATTGTGAAATGGTACCTTAAAAAGCCTAATTATGGAATTAATTGTTATCAAATTATAATTTCACCTAGTTATTTGAAATTGAAATCGAAAATGGTGCCAATTTGATTTTAGAATATTTTTTCTGAATTAATATAATTTTTTTTATATTTATGGAGTATTTAAATGATTAAATTAGCATTTTAAAATAATTAATAGTATTTATAAATATTTATTTGAATTTATTATTAATTATTATAATTTATTTATAAAATTGTGATTATTAATTTTTTTACCTGAAAAATGTAATTTGTTAATGTTTGTTGATAATTATTTTAGTATTTATTATTATTGGTTAATAATTAATTGCCAAACATAATTTATTGATAATTATTGGTTTTTATTGATAAGTATTATTATTTTTGAGAAATTAATTGTTAAGATGCTGTTTTATTAAATTTATTGGGCATTTTATTAAGTGGGTCTTATTTAACCGAGTGAGCCTATTTGTATGGCTATTTTAATTAATTAAATATAAAAGAAAAAAAATAATAAAAGAGTAAAAAAAAATTATTGTCTATCTGTTTATATATATATATTATGCTAGTTTTTCTAAATATGCGTTGCACATATTTATACTCATTAATTCTACTTATTATTTATTTATTTTTATTTATAACAATTTAAAATATATTAATATTTTAAATTGATGAAATAATTTAAATTAGATTTAAAATTAAAATTTAAAGTAAAAAAATCTAAGTATCATTTACTCTTTTAATTTTTTTATAATTCTTGAAATTCTTTTAAATAAGGAATAAAATATAATTACTAATTTGTGTTCTTATTAATTAAATTAATTAACAACATGTATAGATATAATTTATATTTACTAATTTAATATATCAAAGTTGTAGTGCAGTTTTATCCCAACATGACTAATGCGTTAATTTTTATTTTATGCAAATAATAATATCTAATATTTGAATAATTTTTCTTTGACGGTAAATCATTCTAGTTTAAAATAATATAATTGATTCAAGACAATGAATTCCTATAAGAAATATAAATAAAAATTATTCTATTAATTTGCAAATAGAGAGAGTTAAAACATAAAATCAATACATGATTAAGAATACGTACAACACTAAATGTAGAGATTATCGTATCAATTCATATAATAAAATTATACTTACTGTAAGAAAAAGACATGATTGCAAACTCAATAATTTCAAATTAGCAAAAACTTAATATAATAATTCTTGATAGTCAAAAGCAACATTTTCTCAATAGTAAGTATTAAAATTAAACATATATATATATATATATATATATATAAGCTCAGATTGTCCCAGAACAATTTAGCAGAGGAAAACGTACAAGTAGTCAGATATAAAATTTTAACCAACCAGAATATTGCAATAATTGCAATATAATGGTAAAAAATTTCACATCTCTTTGTCAATAGATTCATGAAGAAAATCAAAATCTCAAGAAGAAAATCAAGATTCTCTCTACCCCACTGGTAGATGAGAAAAGACAGCACCTAACTCCACTGGTTAGGGAAGAAAAATTGAGTGCACCTTTAGCCCCACTGGCTAAAGAGAAAAATTTGAGAGAATCTTTCTGCCTGTTAACGAAAGGAACTCCTCCAAAGAAGTTGGCTAATGAAGAACTAGAAAAAAGAAAAGCAAGAATTTTCTTTTTCAGTCAAGCTTATTTGGGAAAATTTCCTTCAGATATTAAGAACGAAATCTGCAAAAAGATCGATGAAAGCTCCATGCAGAAGCAGGAATACATCATGAGTATCCTCAATAGAAATTTCTCCTTCTCTTCTGACTCCTCTACCTCTAGTAGGAGCAGAAAGAAAATAGTGAATAGTGAGAAAATCATTATTGAAGATTTTGAAATTGATAAAACATCTTTTGCACAATGAATTTTATGACTCTCATAACAAAGAAAAAAGACTATGGTTTTTCAAAAATTTCCTTGAACAAAGATATCAAATCCAAGAAAAATATTATGAATACATGCGTCAAAAACGTATGAACATTCTATTTTTCAAATGGTTTGAAGAATTTACTTTCAAAAGTAATATTGAATATCCTTTCAAAACCAAGGAAAGTGTTTTTGAAAAAACTTCAGAAGTAGAACAATCTTTCCAAAATAGTGAAGAGTCTTCAAATATAGATGAAACAACGATTGTTCCTTCACTTATTAATAAAATTAACAAAGAGGAAAAATATGATCATGGTTTTCAAACAAATGACAGTCATGAAGAAAAAGATTCGTGGGAAGAACATTCAAATCCTCAAAACTTTTGTTTTGAAGAGAGTCATTCATTCCAAAATTTTGAGATTCCTCTCTTTCTAGCCATCTCTTTGCATATAAAAAATAATTCTCTTTTTGCTAACAAAAAATTTTGTAATCCCGTTTGGCACAAAGATATTTTCCCCAAAAAATATTTCAGTCGAATATTTTGGGAAAATAATTTGAATAAAAAAATTTTTCTTACTTTTTCCCCTCCTTTAAAGATTTCTTTTTTGCATAATTTTTTAGTCCAAACCTCAAAACTTTGTTTTCCTAAAGAAGTTTCTTAGATAGCTCAAAGTTATATTAACTTCTCAGATTTCTCTTCTCCTTCTCAAAATCCTAGAAAAATTGTTGCTTTACCATTTTCAAATATTAAGGAGATAAATGTTCTCTCAAAAGAACAAAAGCTTTTCCTTAATATTATTCGTGATGTTTCAGACTCAGAAATCTAGAAGGAATGCATAAAAAGACTTCAACAGTCCTTTAGTACAACTTCCTTATCCAGTGAATCACTTAACACAAATAAATGTTTTGATTCTACTCTTTAGGGAACAAAAAAGGGAATCAGGCTTGTCAAGCGAGAACTTCAACAACTAAAGCAAAAATTGAAAAATGATGTTCAAGTTCTTAACTCCTTGATCTTTAAAGACTCTGAAGAAAATATTGATGAAAAACAAATGCTTTTGTTGCAAAAATCTCAAAAAATTCCAACTGATTTTGTTTGTATTTTGCAACAAGTCACCTCTCGAAAGTACTTGATCAAAGTCACATTGAATTTGCAAAG
>CANUEX010155548.1:0-23310 GCA_948099535.1 Jatropha multifida | reverse complement strand
GTTTATGGTGTAGGAATGGAATCATATATTTATATATTCTTTTGAATGAATGGTGTATTAGTATGATAGAACTTAAGAAAATTAATGAAACCTTTTAGAAGTGCTTGTGACATGTTGTGTTGAATTGGAGTTTTGGGGTTTTGGAGAAATTATATTGGAAGTGTGTATATTTTCTTTGTGTGGCAAGTAAATTTTTAGGGGAAACTTTTGCGAAATTTTTGTAGGAATTTCCTCAAATATTATTTTTGAACTTTAATTACTTGCATCCTAATGAAAATCTAACCACTTCTAATATGTGATCTAGAGTTAGTAAGTGACTTTAGATGATGCTCCGGCACAGAATGTGGCATCCGCTGTCCGGTTCTTTGGGATTGGGCCGCTGGTGTTACAATAGCATAGGCCCTCGCCGGTGCTCTAACCTTCAGTCTATCCACTGTCTTAGAAACTGGCCTCTGTCTCCCAGTAACATGTACATCACCACGGCCTCTGCATCTGCCTCCACCTCTCTGAACATAGGGAGGTGGCCTCCCAACCTGGCGAACCAAACCAGTCACTACCAATGGGCAATCCCTAATCATGTGCTCAATGGATCCACATCTAAAACATGTGCCCGTGGCTCTCCTGCATGTCTCAGAATGTCTCCTGCCATACTGGGTACAAGCCAATAAATCTGACAACGCAACACCTCTGCCACTAGCAACAAATGTAGCCTAAGGAGCTAATCTCGTAAATGTACCCCGACCAATTCTCTGACCTAGTCTGACTCCCATCTGTGATCCACCTCTAAACCTCTTGCTACTAGACTGGACCCCAGAAGTCTGTCCCAACATAGCACTCTGAAATCTCTTATACCGACTGTCTTACTGGGTCCTCTGACCTCTAGCCTGTCTCTCCAACCGAATAACCTTAAGCTTTAAAGCAGCCTTCACCAATGAAGCTAATGTGGTGAGGCTCAGATGTCAAATGCATCCTGTACTCATAAAGTAATCTCTTCCCGAACTACTTACACCTATCTGCCTCAAAAGGGATCAACTTAAAAGCATACCTACTCAGCCGTAAGAACTCCCGCTCATACTCAGCCGTAAGAACTCCCGCTCATACTCAGAAACGGTCATCCAACCCTGCTTAAGCTTAAGAAACTCTGCTATCCTCTGATCCATATAAAGCTCACCCACATATTTCTCCCAAAACTAGATAGGAAGAAATCTCATGTCACATCCTCAGCTCTAGGTGTCTTAACCACTGACTCCCACCATAAATAAGCCTCTTCCTTTAGTAAGGAAGTAGCACAAATCAATCTGTCTCGGGGAGTACACTGCATCTACTCCAAAACCCTCTCTGTAGCTCGCAGCCAGAACTCTGCTGTGGAAGGCACATCATCCTTTTGACTCATAAAATTCACAGCACCATACTTCCTCAGTCTCTCAATAGGGGGACGGACTAGAATAGGGGCTGGTGCTACTGGAGCTTGGGGAATAGCTCCCCCAACCTGCCTCAAAGCAGCTACCAACTGCTGAATCAAATCACCCTGATTAGGCCCCGCAGCCGAGGCGCGCTCTCTGTCAAAACCCAAAACACCACCAGTGGCACCACCAGCAGCACCACTAGCTGGTATAACACCCTCAAGTATAACACCCTCAAGCATACCACCCTCTAGAGGGGCATAACTGTCCACCTCCTCATCAGACAGATACTGAGACATAACTGAATACCTACAAAGACCAACAGGCTCGCATCAGAGAGAAGTCCCCAAAAGAGACTAATATGGCATGTATTTAACTTATATCGCTTATGTAATTACTCCAAATCAGATAAACTCTCACATCAAATCAGATATCCTAGAATCAGCTAAACCTATGCTCTGATACCACTAAATGTAACACCCACCGCCCAATCCTAGAGGACCAGATGATGAATGCCACATTCGGTGCTGGAGCACCATCTTATCTCACTATTTAACTCTAGATCATATATTAGAAGTGGCTAAGTTATCATAAGAAGGCAAGCATTTTTTAAAAATAAGGTTTAAGGAAATTCTTACGAAAAATTCGCAAGAGTTTCCCCTAAATTGCTAATGATCACGTATCACTTCTATATAATCACATCAAACATCTTAAATTCTATCTTAACATAATATCATCAATTTGAAGAAATAATTGCTAATGATCTGTAACACCCATCACCTAATCCCGGAGGACCAGACGACGAATGTCACATTCGATGCCGAACCACCGTCTTATCTTACTTAATAAATCTAAATCATATATCAGAAGTGGCTAAGTTTTCATAAGGAGGCAAATAATATATTTTTAAAAAAATATAATAAAATTTTTAGGGAAATTCCTACAAAAAATTCGCAAAAGTTTTCCCTAAAAATTGACTTGCCACACAAAGAAAATAGATACACTTCCAATATTTATTCCTCCAAACCCCCAAAACTCCAATCAATACAATAGATCACGCAGCACTTCTATGTAATCTTAACAATCATCTTAGATTCTATCCTAACATAGTATCATCAATTTAAGGAAATAAATGCTAATGACCATTCACTTAAAATTCTCATATAGATAAAGTAATATAAATAATCTCAAAATCTCATTAATTTTACAACTCATTATTTACAACCTCAAACTTTTTACAACATTTTTATACATGCCATTTTTACATTTCCAAATATATCCTACCCTAAACACAGTTTCTTCTTTGATGCTACACCTCTGGTCTTCAAATAGTATCCACCGCTCACAACCTGTGCGTGATGAAAATCAACGCGCTGATTGGAAGACTCAATGGTGCTAAATAAAATACTTGAATATATTTCATATGAAATGCTTAGAAATAAATCATAAAATTCCAATCATATTAAAAATACTTAAAACATAAGTCATATGAAAACTTAACCATAAGTTATCAAAATCATAAATGTATGTAGTGTTCATTTAAAATACATTTCCATAATTTCAGTTAAAACATAGCAAAAGTATTTTTAACATCCAAAAACAAATGTTTCGTTATTTTCATTATATCTTGGGGCTCAAACATACTAGAAGAAACAATGACATATGTGATTCCGTATCGTAACATATTTGGCCTTAGGTCACCAATCATATCATAAAGGCATTAAAGCCTACTTATACTTAATAAGCGCGTCCGCTTAAACATAAGGGTTGATAACCCTAACATATGATCATAGCTCATATCATATCATAATGGCATTAAAGTTGAGCATGCTCATCTTACATAAATGAATCATATCATATCACATTTCAACCAAAGTACATAAGAGCCTAAAACAAATCCATTCCTTTATAAATAATCTTATTTCTCATTCATAATTCCTTAGCAAAACGTTTCATAACTTAATACTTTTTATTTCAAAAATTTCTTTACTTACAACTTGTGAAATTCATCAAAACTATTTATGTTCCAATCCAAAATCATGCTTTCACAACACTCTGATACACATAACCTTAAAATACTTAAAATCCATATTTAAAGAAACAAGAGCATGCCTTACCACCTTAGGGTGGTTCAGCCTCATTATGTCAACAAGAGAGGAAAGAGATTCCTTTCCTCAAGTTACCATTTTCAAGTTAAAAGTACTTAGTTAAAACATTAAAAACCTTTACTTAACACATTTAGTCTTACAAGCTTATTTTTACACATTTCAAGCTTTCTTTAAGTATTGAAAAATTCTCAAACCTTTGTATTCAAGAAAGAGATTTTAACCATCATTCAATTACTTATTAACAAACTCATTTAAGTTAAAATCAAACATTGAAATCAAAGGAAACATAGTGTCCTTCACCTACTTAGGTTAGGCCACTTCTTCCAAATCAAAAGGGAAAATGTTTCTTTCCAAATTAACCACATTAATGTTAAGGGAGACCATTCAAGAACACATTAGAAACATAAAAACACAAAAGCATAAAACAAAACCAAGGGCCCTTCCTCCTAAGGAGGTTCGACCACTCTTGGTTAAAGGGGAGAGAGATCTTTCTCTTCCCATTCAAACATTCTTCCATGCTTAGAAATCATAGAAATTCATATAAAAACAATCAAATGTTCAATTTCCCCAACACAAACACAAAATCTTCAAAATTTACTTAAAACCTAAAAGTAGAAAACTTAAAGAAAATGAAAGGGGAAAGGAAATATTTTTGCACTAACCCTTAGAATAAGCTTTAAGAAGCTTAGAAAGCTTTAGTCTTTGGCTTTTTCCTTCCCTTTGATGGAGGGTTCTCTAACTACTTCAAAGTAGGAAAATTACTCATTAAAATAAAAAATTAACAAAAGAAATAGATGGAGCATGGTTTAATGCATAAATTACAAGTCTAAACCTTGAATTCTACTTATTAATTCACAATTTCACACATACTTGTTCTTGGTGGAGACTCAATTTCCTTAGCTTAAAACTTTAAATTCTTACTCCTAAACTTGAGTCTTAGTGTTTATTTGCTATTTCAAAGCTTAAACTAGGTGATTTGATGAAGTTTTGAAGTAGAGAAATGAGAGAAAATGGAGAAGAAGGAGGAGAAGTTGGCGTGGAGAATGATAGGAAGAAGAAAGAGGAATAGTGTTTCTTGGTGAGTTGTCACTTTAAGTGGCAAAGTCAAACTTGTCTACTTGATTTTATGCCAAATGAATGGCTATGATCAAGTCCTTAGTATTCTCATCAAATGGCTTTAAATATTCATCAAATAATTCTCCTCTAATTATTATTTAACTCCACCAAATAATTAAATTAACTCCATAAAAATATTTCCTCAATTATTCCTTAACATACTACACTAGAAAATACTATTCATTAAAAGCCTTAATTCTCCAAAAATATTCATGAAATATTTTCTACCTACCTAAATCATGCAAACATGCTCTAAAAATATTTAGACATGCATAGTAATTTTTCCAAACCGAAATAATACCAAGTCCTAGACCGATGGTACTATTCGCAAACCAGTAAATCACTATTATTGACACTGAAAAATGATACGAAAAAATGGACTATTATAGTTCTCTCCCCCTTAAAAGAAATTCGTCCTTAAATTTTACCTGATGTAAATAACTGAGGGTGTTGTTGTCTCATATGATCTTCTCGCTCCCTCGTAGCTTCCTCCATCTTATGATTCCTCCATAGGACCTTCACTAGAGGTATTGTCTTGTTCCTTAACTCCTTAACTTCTCTAGCAAATATCCTTGCGGGTTCTTCCTTACACGTAAAATCTAGCTCGATGGTAACAGATTCAACTGAAATAACGTGTGAAGGATCTTATCAGTACCTTTGTAGCATGGATACATGGAAGACATTATGTATCTGATCCAGGTCTAGTGATAAAGTTAGTCTATAGGCTAAGGATCCCACATGCTCTAAGATCTCATATGGACTAGTTAGGGATTGTTAAAACAATTGAGCAAGGAGCACATTTATTACACCAAAGAAAGTGAGGGCACCATATACATTTTCATATGCGTCTTGGGGCATGTGATGCCATCAATTTTAAGAGCAGCAAAACCTGAGTTACCTCTAGTTCTACACTTTAAATTATGAACAGTCTCGAAGGCAACTAAACATTATCTTGAATAAGCCTCCCAAACCCAAAGAATGATAGGCTATTAGAAATAATTTTAGATAAAAACTTTTGAAGTCTCTTGGCTAGAACCTTTGAAACAATTTTATACAAAACATTATAGAGCGAAATAGGCTTATAATCAGCAACAACACTCAAATTTCTTAGTTTAGGAATTAAAACCAGTATTAATAAGGGAATCGGGGAACTTACAATTATTAAGCCATTTGGTGCAGTTGGATACCACATCTCGACCAATTATAAAATTTTTGGTAGAAATCCGGGTTGAGTCCATTAGGTCCCGAAGATTTATTGGGAGTTAATTAGAAAATGACATCACTAAATTCTTTCTATCTGAAGGGATCAAACAAAATATCATTATCTGCCCTTGAAACTATGGATTTGACAAGAGTGGTAACCAAATGAGAGTTAGATGTACTACTTGCAAAAAGATCATTAAAATAAGAAACAAAAAGATTTTTTATTTCTTCATTATCCTTAGGCCATTCTCCAGTGGAAGTATTTAGAATTCTTATCACCATTTTGAAGCAAAAATTTTTTGGCTTATTGTCCGAGGCAGATCTCCTCTTGCTCCAGAATAATATTCCACTCCTTTTTTTACCAAAAAAGAAAACCTCTGACTATCTTCGAACACCCTTTTAACCACAACTTTCGTATCTCTAAAACTCCTACTTCTGTCTTTCCCCCATTCCTAAACCAGTTCAGTGCATGACACCATCTTCTCTATAACAGACCTTACTTAATTCACTTTCTAGCCATTATTAATAATCAACTCAATGTCCTCATCATGAAGCCATGAATTATCAAATTTGAAACTAGCTTGTGTTCTATGATAGCTTGAATAATTTATCTCCGTAAATAAAGGTTTATGATCAGAGACTAGAGTTGCAATAGATTGACTGTAGCGATATGGAAATAGCTTATCCATGCTTCATTCGCTAAGCTCCTATCTAGGCTTTCTCTAATCACCACTGAGTTTTCCCTATGTTGCTCCTATATAAAAATAGATCCTATAGAAGAGACCTCAATCAGCTCGTTATCTCTAATGGCTTCCCGAAACTGTTCATCAAATACCTAGGTACTTGCTTCACCCTTCCTTCTCTTCCACAGTCAAAATATCATTAAAATTGCCTAATAGAAGCCAAGCCAGATTATTCCTAGCTTACAGTGCTCTTAACAAATTCCATGATGCTCTTCTTCTCCTTTTCGGATAACCATAGAAGCTTGAAACTCTAATAGTATTATTTTTAGCATCCAAGATGCAGTTAATAAAATTATTCGAGTACCTAATTACATTAATGTTCAAAGAACTCTTACACAGCAAAGATAAACCACCCCTCTGCCAATTCTATCAACAGAAAAGCAATGGTTGAAACCAATGGAGTTGCAAACTTCTTTTATTCTATTTTCATGAATTAAAGTTTCATAAAGGAAAATTAAATCTTGCTTTTAACTCAAGGTAATATCCTTGAGTGCATGAACTATTCAAGGGTTGCCAATTCTTTGACAGTTCCATCTGATGATTTTCCTAGCTTTTAGCTATCTTATTTAACAGGACCAGCCAATCTCGATGTGGTATTAGAAGTTCCATGTGAATCCTTTGAAGAGGAAACTATTGAAACCCCTGTAGTTTTAGTTCTTGGTCTTTTATTTTTCTACACCTCATAAGTCAATGGTTCATCCTCTTGTTGGCATATCATTTCACTATTGAATGTCGTTTGGTCCATATCCAAGTCCATCCAACCCAATTTCCTTCTAGTTGACTCTTCCCTCCCCTTATTTCCTAAAAATGAATCCATTAATTCTTGTCGTTTTAATTTTTAAAATCTTTCCTTTTCCTGCCCCTTGAATCCCGCCATAAAATCAGCAGTAGCATCTCCGAAATCTTCCCTTAACCAGTCACTCACCCGTTGACCACCTCTTCTCAGTGGTACATGTATCTGGTCATCCCAACCTAATGTTACCTCCTCATTTCTTTAGTAAAGGCGTTGTTCACAGAAGTTGTCTGTGTGACCAAGCTTTCCGCACAAGAAGTAGAATGTAGAGGGGTAAAAGTCATAAGATTCCTTTGGAGTTTGAGAGGTATCCACGTTATAGACTTCTTCTTCTTCTTCTTCATTGATGCGTAAAGAGGCTAAAGATTGTTCCATAATGTTAACCAAAAAGAAAAGTGGAAAAACGGTAATAAGAGCAGCAAGTTTATTACTACAGAAACTCGATGGTGGTTAGAGAAAGGCTGGATAGGAGCTTAGCGAATGAAGCATGAAGCACGCTATTTTCGTATTGCTACAATCAAGTTATTGTAGCTCCAGTCCTGATCATAAACCTTTATTTGTGGAGAAAAATTATTCAAGCTACTATAAAACTGTTGGAGTTAGAACTTGGTCTTATAACTCTAAGTCAGTTGCCAGCAGGTCATTTTTTGTTTATGTGGCAAATGAGTTTTTTGTTAATGTGACAACATGTAAAGTTAAGTTTAGATTAACTTTATTTTGAAATTATGTTGTGTAATGATGTTGTAAGCAAGGTCAGCTTTATATCTAATCATGGTTCAAATTAGATTAGATTTAAAATTTGAATTTTGTAAATGAATTATTGTAATACATATACAACTCTTGTAATCTCTGCTCAGGGAATATAAAAAAAACAAGAGTATGAGCTGCAAACTCTCCTTTGTGTGTATGTTTTGATTTTTTTCTCTCTAAATCTTTGCTTTAAAACCAACAAATGGTATCAGAGCTGCTTAGATCTTCAAGGGCCTGAGATAAATTTGTTATTTGAGAGTGAGAAAAAGAAAGAAACAAAGAGGCAAGAAAAGAGAGGGATAAGACAGTCATGGCTTCTAATATTTCGCTTCCAGCACCAATAATTTTAAAAGGTCAAAATTATGACTTTTGTGTAGTGAAAATGAAGGCATTTTTGAAGGCAAATGATTTATGGGAGGTAGTGGAGAAGGATTATGAGCCATCTCCACCAAGGGCAAACCCAACTATTGCTCAATTGAAGCAATAAATAGAAGATGCTTTAAAGCCATTCAAAGCTTTAGCTTTCATTCACTCAGCAGTATGTGAAACCATTTTTCCAAGGATTATGGATGCTGAGATAGCCAAGATAGCTTGGGACTTGTTAAAAGAAGAGTTTCAAGGCTCTGATAGAGTGAAACAAGTAAAGTTACAAACTTTATAAAGAGAATTTGAAGCATTGAAGATGAAAGATAATGAGAGTGTTAAAGATTATAATAGTTCAAGGGTTCTTCAAGTTGTAAACCAGTTGAAAATATATGATGAAGACATCTCAGATCAGAGAGTTGTAGAAAAAATTCTCATCTCTGTGCCGGAGAAATATGAGTCAAAAGTTATAGTTATTGAAGAGGCTCATCATCTCTCAAAGTACACAGTCACTGAACTTGTTAGAGCCTTACTAGCTCAAGAACAAAGATTATCCATGAGAAATGAAGTCTCTACTTAAGGAGCTTTTATGCCAAGGAAAAACACAAAACAAACCGATTTAAAGGCTACAAGAAGCATCTATCAAGCAAGAAAAGTAATGAAGCAAATTTTTCTTCAAAGGGTAAAAAAATTCAAAGAAAAGTGAAGTTTCCACCATTTAGAGTTTGTAAAAGAGCCAATCATTTGGAGACAGATTGTTGGTACAAAGACAAAAAACAAGTTTAATGTTAGCACTGTAAGAATTTTGGCTACATTGAGAAGTATTGCAGAAAGAAGCAAAATCAGCAACTACAAGGGAAACCTGAAAATGCTAATATAGTTGAAGAAGAGCAAAAGGAGGAAAATGCATTCATGGTGAGCATGTTCCAAAAGCAATAGATCAAAAGCATGGCTCATTAATAGTGCCTGCTCACATCACATGACAAACGATCCTTCAAACTTCTCACAATTGGATTTCTCTTACAAATCTTTTATGACGTGGCAAATTCAGAAAAATTCAAGTTACCGGGAGAGGTACTATTCAAATTCAGACAAACAAAGGTATGAAATTCATTGAGGATGTCCTTGTTCCTGAAATAAGTAAAAATTTACTTAGTGTTGGTCAATTACTTGAGAAAGGTTATGTTTTGAAATTTGAGCATAAATCATGTAAAATTTATGATAATTATGGAGAAGAATTAGTTGAAGTCTCAAAGAAGGGTAGGGATTTTCCATTAAAATTTAAAGATGTTTCTTTAAATGCATTTGAAGTTTCTTAAAATGATGATACATGGTTATGGCACAAAAGATTTTGCCACTATAATCCGAACTCAATTAAGTTTATCCGAAGTTTGAAGATGGTGAGAGATTTCCCTGAACTTTTTGGTAAAAATTCTTAAACATATGAAGCATATTTGCTAGGCAAATTGCATAGACAACCTTTTTCAAATAAACAAGTATGGAGAGCTTCTCAAAAGCTTGAACTTGTACACACAGATGTTTGTGGTCCTATGAGGACCCCCTCTCTTAGTGGCAACAAATATTTCATTCTCTTTATTGATGTTTACACAAGAATGACATGGGTTCACTTCTTAAAGCAAAAATTTGAAGTTTTTCATGTATTCAAGAAATTTAAAGCTTTTGTTGAGATATCAATGTGACTTCTTTATTAAAACAATTAGATCAGATAGAGGCACCGAATACACCTCTTCTGAATTTGAAAATTTTATGAAGATGGAGGCATTTAGCATCAACTCTCAACTCCTTATACACCACAACAAAATGGTGTTTCTCAATTGGAAAAACAAAATTGTAATGGAGATGGCTAGGTGTATGCTAGCTGAGAAGAAGATTTCGAAAAAAATTTTGGGTTGAGGCTGTTACTACAAGAAATTATGTGTTTTATGACAAATTAATTTGTCATACTGAGTCATTATTTTGTTGCAATATTCTTATTGTGACTAATTTTTTGGTCATCGATTTTGTTGCAATAAGCTTGTCTTAATATATATGTTGTGACAAAATGATATTTGTCATAATTTATTTGTTGTTGTGACAATAAATAATTTGTCACATATTCTTACATATTATGACAATATAATTTGTTAGAATAAAATAATATTTTGTCACAATAATTTTAAATTAGTCACAAAAAACCGTTTATTTCACCATATAATCATATTTTGTACTGACAAAAACATATTTGGTGACGATAATTATTTTGTCACAATTAAAATAATGAGTAAATACTTTTGTTAGTATTTTATAATGACAAATGTGTATTGGACACAAGTTCTATTGTGATGAATTATATTTTATCACTTGTTGTTTATTTTGATGACAATTTTTTTCTCACAAATGTATTAGTGATAAAAATTATTTCGTCAATAAATTCAATAACATGACAAAAAATAGCAATTAAATAATAATAGTGAAAATTTTATATTTACTAAATTATTAGAACATGACAAGTATTTATCATTACCTTTTTAAAATGACGAAATATGTTTTTCATTAATTTTATAGTGTGACATATTTTTCATATAGAAATGTTAAAAGTGACAAATTGAATTTATATTATAAATATAAATGAACAATTTATTTTGTCCAAAAATATCATTATTGATGAAAATGTATAAATAATGACAATTTATATTTTCCTCTTGACAATAATTTGATGAGAAATTGCGATTTGTCATAATATGCTTAATATATAATGATATTTACCATTACATTCAATTTGAGATAAAAATGGTCATAACATGCTTAATGACAGTATTTGCCAACATAAAATCAAAAGTTATTATAAGCATAAAATAATATAAATTTTACAAGAGTTAAATAAACCATCTAAATTCACTAGTCATAGAAAAAAAATTAAAAATAGAAAGACAAAAGCAAAAGAGTAAGTCAAATGATTAATTCATGGTAGAAAGTGTCCATCCACTCATTATTTCTCCTTCAATCTACAATAAAAAAAAAAAGGAAAGTTAAAGTTAGTATAATAAGTACATTAAAAGTTAACCAAATCTTATTTATATAGCATATTAAATTAAATATTTACCTTTGCGTGAAGAAGGAATATCATCTCTTACAACTCTTCGTTCACGCATAAATTTATCTATCATAACCTTGAGTTGATTATAGTCTTCCTGTAATTTATTGATTGTTGCTTGTTGGTTTTGTATTTGCTCTATTAGTTCATCACTTCTTTTTCCATATGCAATTTTTTTAGCTTCTAAAAGAGCTTCTAGCTCAGCTTCTCTTGGTCTTTTCAGTTTTACACCATAACCAAGACCACGAACATATCCTTATTTTGGCTTCAAAACTTTTTCAAAAATTTCACGTCCAGTCATTTCAATACCATCCTCTTTTGCTTTTTCCCAAATAACTTTCATTTGGTTCTATAGAATAAATAAAAATAAGGTATAGAATGAATACTAAAAAAAAGTCAAATTTTGATATTTTTAAAATTTAATAAAATAAAATTACTTATATAATTTTCTTCAGCTTGTGAGTGAACCCATGCACCATCATTTTTGTTATGCGTACCGAAATAAAGATTCATTTCAATAGGCTCAGTATTGATTTCTTCTTCATTTTCTTCTAAATTATATTTCATATTTCCATTAAAAGTTTCTCCCTCAAGTTCCTATGTTCAAAATTTATAGAAAAAATATATAATATAGATACTAATTTTTTTTTAAATAAAAGTGTAAGTTAATGTGTATAACTGTAGTAATAATATTAGTTAATGAAGCATTATCATTTCATATATGCATTGGCAATAAGACTTTGACCTTGAAGTTTGCGGAACTTGCATTTTCTCATGATTGCCTGTGTTTGCTCTACTTTGAGCCCATAAAAATAAAAAATTATAACCTTGTGCATTTTTTATTATCTTAAATTCAAGAATTTATAAAATTTAAGCATTTGCAGTACTAGAAATAACATACCTTAAACTTTTCATCTTCAAAATGCTTACATAAGTCCTCCCAATTTTCTGCTTTTACTCCATCAAGTGGGTTTTTAACTGCTTCCTCCAAAGAATTGAATTTCTTATAATGCACATGACATCGATTTTTGAAAGTAGTGAAACGCCTTGCCATTATTTTGTCAACAACTTTTTTCACATGTAGGTCGTCCAATTTTATATCAAACTCATCCTATTAAATTAAAAATAAAACTATTAATGAGAAATATAATTTAAAGCACTCATAATTTTTTTAGAAAATAAATATCTATTTGTCTTACCTTAAGTTTATCCAAAATCGGCCTCTTCTCTGAAGTAGTCATCTTTTTCCAATGACAAACTCCTTTAGGAATATGAAATCGAGTAAGCACACCGATCTCCATTTTGAAAATTTTTTCACATGGACCAACTGGCAAATGCATTCCTTTTTTAATTAAGACTCCACCAAATTTCTTTCCTTCTTTCCTTCTTTCATTCTCTTATTCACTTCAAAAGCTCTAGCTACACCACGATCTCTCTTTTTTATATAAGAAGCTGTATTAAATAATTTATAAAAATAAGAAATTTATAAAAAAAACATATTTACAACTATTGGGAATCTAAAACTATAAAAATTTTTGAAAAAAATTAATAATACCTTCAATATTTGTTGGTTCAAAAATGATTGAATCATTTGGTGTAGTTGATAAATTTTGAGTTGGTGCTAAAGTTGAAATTTCATCCGAATGGAAAGGTGTCTCAATGACAAGTCCAACATTCCTTCCTGCTTCTATGGTTCGAACATGTTCAATAGTAGATCGAGTTGTATCTAATAAAAAGTAACCACATCTATTGAAACACAAATATCTTATAATAAAACAAATTACAAAACAAGTGCATATAATATTATAAATCCAATAAAAAGAATGAGTAATAAGTAATTGACCTTCATGATTCCGTGAAGATAGATCGTTAATCTCAGCACCAATAGATGATAGTGTTCCATCAATTGATTTTGATTGCTTAGAACTCAATTGTGCAATTTTTAATTGAGCTTATGCATCTTTAGTCAATGTAACTCTTTTTTTGCGACCGGGTGTCATACTTTCTAGACATGATAATAAATTATATATACGAAAAATATTTTTCTAAATTTAGGAAAAAAATTAAATCAATGATAATAAGCTCAATATTGCTAGAAGAAGATAAGCCCTTGGGGCTAGTACTCACTATTACATAGATTAGCAGACAACGAGAAAGCCACTCCCTTTCAACAACCAAAAAGAAGTAAGTAGAAAATCTATTTCTAAGTCACATAATCCACTGAAAGGATAGTTTCATAGAATTCTCAATGCTCATAACTAGTATGCTATATAATAAAAAAAAGGTCATAATTGAAAAGAGACAACTTATAAGGAGATCAAATATACTGAAAGTTAGATATCAAATGTGCAGTAGTCATAGAAATTAATTACTGATTGCTAAAAAGCATTTGCTTCTTAACATGTTTACATACCCTATTTAACTAGTGCTTAATGGTAATAAATAATATTTTTGGTAAAGCTAAATGTTGTCATCTCAAGGTAATAAATAATACTTTGATAAAAAAGCTAAATGATGTAATCTCAAAACCACCGATCAAACGGGTCTACATATTAATAAAAAAAATAGACTGTAAAACTAAAATTAGCCCCAATATTAATTAATAGCCAAATGTGTGTGAGTTTTAAATAAAAAAAGCAAAACTTAGAGGAAAAAAGAGAAAACAAAGAAACGTCACAAATCAACTCAATTCTGAAGCTAAATAAAAATTTGATAGATTATTACAATTCAACCTATTTTTTAATAATAGTTAATAGATGATTAAATCCATATATAATTTTATACTAAAATTATGAATCTATTGATATCATGATCACAATTTTAAGAAAACCAGATAGAACAAATAGCAAGAAATTTATTTTTATAAATAAAAATACAAATCCATAAATACACAATCGATTATGCAAAATCAGTAACTGAGGTATACTTACCTTCCACAGTTTATCGGCGTCCCTTTTCTTCTTCTTGATCAGCAACAAATATGATGCAATGACCGCTTAAGTTGAGGATGCAAAGATAAGAATATAATTGGATTAGGATTTTTATTTTCCACTAACAAAAACCCTATAAACCTCATAGGTTTGAGTGGAGGGAATATAAAAATAATTTGCGCTCTTCTTTAGACGGTTACCAAATTTCAAGTGCCAATATTTTTTTCATTGTTAATTTTTATTATTTTAAGCACAAATTTTTTATTTATTGTAAATTTTTATTTTTTATTTTTTAATTTGAAGCCATCTAATCACTTAAAATAATTTTGGATTTGAATTTAAAAAAAATATGATAAAATCACGTTTCAATGTTAGTCAATTGTCAATTGAAATATGATAATAAAAAAATACTAATTAATTCAATATTAGTCACTCCAAATTAGTAAAATATTTTATTTTTATTTAATTGTTTTGTGGTGAACTTCATTTCACAAAATCCAATGTAACTCTAATTGCCAATTGAAAGAGACACGCATGAAGACTTTGAAACTTTGATAAAAGATAAACTAAAAATTATGAAATTAAATAATTAATTGATAAAGGCTTCAAAGTTTAGGTAAGTCGATTACTGTAGACGTAAAATTTATTCCTAAAATTAAGAAGCAAAAATTACAAAATAAAAATTGTGTTTGTGATGTAGTGGATACGATCTTTAATAAAATCTTCTATTATAATAAAAATTATCCTCTAATTCTTCTCTTTATCGGGAGCGCAATTCAAGGGTCGAAGGACTTGATCTTGAACACGATTCAACTGCCGAAAGGCTTGATGTTGAATTGATGCAGAATGTGTGTTTGAAGATTCAAGGGTCGTGGATACTTGATCTTAAATTGACGTAAAACTTTGATCTTTGGACTTAAAAGAGAACTTTTGAGTCTTCAGTTTGACAGAATTTCGAGGCTTTTTTCTGTCTTTTTCTCTACGAGTCTATGCCTGTATGTATGAAGAGAGGCCTCCTATTTATAATGCTTTGAGGGGGTCCCCTTGCCAAAAGATGTAATTCAATTGGTCTACTTGGCAAGCTCTGATTGGTTGCTACTGCATCATTTGACTTATGTAGACATCTGACTTATTAATCAAGTCTTAATTTAATTAGTTCACTTGGCTAATTTTATTGGACTTTACTACATTATTTATTTATGCAGTAAATAATATTTATCTAATAATTTTATTTAATAACCACTTAAATATTTTAATCAGTTGTTAAAATAAATTATTTAATTTAACTAACCAATAATTTAATTGGCTAATTAAAATAATTAAGTTAATAATTAAATTAACTTAAATAAAATTTAGGTGTCTACAAGTGTCCTCTCGAGACTTGTTTATGAGCTTGCCTGAACGGGTCTTGAAAATTTGAAAAAGAATTTTTTTTCAATTCATACTCCCTTTCCTTTTGTTTATGGCATGACTTTTTTTTTCTTTTTTTATTTTTTCTTTCTTTTCTTTTCTTCTCCTTTTCTTCTTTTTTTTTAAATAGCTGAATTTTCAAGTTTAACATTTTTTTGACAACTCCAATATAATAGGCCTCATTTTTTTTAGCCCGAATAGCAAAATTCTAATTTTTTTTTAATTAGAATTTCCTATTATTTATTTTTTTTTGTTTCTTCAAGAAAATAAATTCCTTATAGTTTGGAATTGAGAAACTAAAATCCTTGTCGAACTTGGAGTTGAAAATCTGAATCCTTGTCGAATTCGGAGTTGGAAAATTTAAATCCTTGTTGACCTCGAAATTGACAATTTTATATAAAAGGGATCATCCTGCTTGATATTTTTTTTTTTCACATCAAAATTTCAAGAAAGTAGGCAACAACTTCAATTGTCTGACATACACCCAATTGTTAGGTACGCTATTTTTTTCAACTCAATTGCAGCTGATTCAATTTATGAAATTGATTTTGATTGATTTTTTTTCGCATTTTGGCTGTTTTAATTTGCTTCTCCCTTTAACTTGTATATTACTCGCGGCATTACTTTGAATTGATGGTTGCATAAACATGTCAACATATCGATTATTTATTTTACCTTAATTTGCAATCTGTGATCTTCATGTGCCCATGCTCCCTTTTTTTTTTATAAAACTCAATAAATTGATAGGACTATACTATAGGATACTGGTTGACATCAATTTATGTAGTATTTTTCACATGTGCATATTATTGTCATGTGTGCATTTAAATCTAATGTCGATTTTTTTTTTTGCCAATAAAAAATTGAACTTCGGACTTGAACACCAAACATGAGACGCAAAATTCTGCCCTTGATGACCTCGCCGAACCACCGCCGGCCGGTCACCGGAGCGCCGCCGCCTGCCATGGTGGCCGAAAAATCAGTTTCTGCCCAGAAATTCTCGAGGATCACATCAAAACACTCAGAATCGCATGGGGAGCTCAAATTCGGTGTCCGATTGTCCAAACAATGGCCCATTTGGCCGAAAATGGCCCCGACAGTTGCTGCGAATGGTGGGTTTCTTCCACTACAACTGGTAGCCGCTCAAAATCACAAGGGATTCGCCGTTAAATAGAGGGGTTCTGCTCGCAATACAACGGAGAATCGATTGATGCTCTCCCTATCGTCTGAAGCCACTGGAATCGACGAGAATCACCAGCGCTCGAAGTAGAGAAGCGTCGGCGGAAGAAGCCTCAGTTCACGCTTCTGGACGTCCGATCATTGCAAGCCGGGGCTTGAATCATGTTCAGTATCGCCAAAGGGACAGATCGACACCTCTCTCTCGCTGAACGGTGGTCGACAGTCCTATCGGAGAAGAGCGACAGCTTGCTTCGCCTGTCGCGCTGAACGGAGAAGAACACTTTTTTTTTAATTTCATCATTTTTTTATTTCTCCATTTTTTATTATTTATATTTTTTTCATTCATTTATATATATATATATGCATTATTTATATTTTTTTCATTCATTTATATATATATATATATATGCATACATGTACATACATATGTTTTTTAAAATTTCTTGATTGATGCTCATGAAAATAATCTCACATGCTTGCTTTCAATTTGTTTGCCCGATTTAATTAATGACCGACAACCTGTGAATTTAATTTGACTTGAATACAATTGATCATATGAATTTAATTTATTTTTTTTTTAAAATTCATATGAACTATATTTGCCATGGACATGTCAAAATTGATTTTGATTGATTTTTTTTAACAAGTCCTCTTTTAATTTTTTTTTAGGCAGTCAGCTATTTTTTGAGACTTCATCAAGATGGTTCGTATAATTGATTTTTCAGCTTTCCGCAAAATTCCATGTATGAAATTTTTTAGCGACAACGAAGAGGATTCAAACTCTGAAATAATCTTCACTTTTCGAAGATCTGTTGATAAATTTTTGGGAGCTAATGCATCAAGCAAAGTTGACCCACCTCATCTTATGGATTGGACTATCGAACGAACATGTGAATTCCAACTTTCACATGAAGTAGTCAAGCGTGTCCAATGTCTTTTGCTACAATCTTCACTTCATTCGCTTTAAACTCCATTAAATAATTTTCCACTTTTGAGGAGTCGCATCCACCACAATGAAATTTCTAGGCATCCTTCCTTCAAATTTGCTGGTGAATTTTCATTTGTCGAACGCTATTGGGAGTGGCTTGAAAATGTGCTGGCAAGTAATAAGCAACTGCTTTTGAAAGCCAATGTGTATCATGCCTTGTTCGCATCACTCTTCACTTATGATCGCTGCCCCAATGTCATTCATCATTTTTGTGAACATTGGAGTGCTTCAATAAATACTCTTTTCCTCCCAGCTGCAAGAGAGTCAATTTCTCTTCTGGATTTGAAGTTCCTTGGTAGACTTCCAATCCATGGCTCATTTTATGACGAGATGGTTCCTTCAACTGCAGATCTTACTGGAGTTGATGGAGATGGAGCTTCTTTCTTACCACGAAGCTGCAAATACTTATTCTATGCTTACTACAAAAATGCCAAGCGAGTTGAGAGCACCTTGGAGTTTGATGTTCGCAACTGGGTAAACTTTTGGTTTCACAGTTCTGTTAGATATCCTGAGCCTCCTGAAAAGGACTACACCAAGAGAACTGCTCCTCCCGTGAAGAATTTTAATCCTTCAGGTGTTATTGGCAGCAAGTTACCACGGGATGCAAACTGACAAAAACCTTTTGAAATTCTAAACATAGAAGATGATCTACGAGAAGAAGTTTATTTGGCTGCTTTGATTGCTTGTTGGTTATGCAAGTTTGCTTTTCCACATGATCTAGTGAATCTTATTCACCCAAGCACTTTCAAAGTTGCAAGTAAGATTGCCTCTGGTGAAACCTTTTCCTTGGCTATTCCTGTTTTGGCAAGCATTTATAGGGGCCTTCGAGCAATTTCTACTGCAATAACTTTGAAGAGGTGTGAAGTTCCATTACCTTTCCATTATGTCTATACTTGGCTATCTAACCGATTTGACACGCATTTTACGCATGATATTGATGGAGATGCTAGAATGACTTCTTATAGTGGACAACGAATGGCCAAATACTACAATGAAACTGAAGTCACCAAACTTTTCATGGAAAGGAAAGCTTATTTGGGTCCATCTCGTGTGATGAAGAGGGACCTCCTTTTAGAGGATAATGGCAAGCTATCTTCACAAAAAGCGGAACACTTCATTAATCTTCGTTCAAGCTTCTTGACTTTGCACTATAAGAACCAATACTTCATTAAGTCATATAGCCCCCACAGATTTAGTAGACAATTGGGTTATTGCCAAGATCTTCCTGGTAACATGAACATATCCTTTGCAAAAGTGTGTTTGGAAACAATCATACAACTTTGGGAATCTTGCGTCCATTTAGTTAGTGGTGCTAAACTAACTATTCCTTCAGTGAGGCTTGATAGTCGTTTCTCTTGTATTGAAGCATATAAGGATTGGTGGAAAACGGAATGGTCTAAAGCTTTTCTTCAAGATGAGATGCCGAAGTTAAAAGCAATGCCAAAATTATTGAAATCTTTAAAGTCTTCCCATCTAAAGAATTCAAATGTTGGGAAGAGTAGATGCATCCCTTTAAATCCTCCCCAAGAATCTACTGTTGAAAAAGATAAGAGAGAGGCACCAATTATGTTAAAACTAAAACCTCGAACAACTGATGGCACTTCTACACAGAAAGATTCTTTTATAAAAGCCAACGATGAGTCAAATCCCTCAAATAATGGCGTCTCTACCCAAGTTGCAACAACTCCAAAAACAACTGAAGAAGCATTGGATTCACACTTCAAACAAAGGCGTTCTAAAAGGAAGATACTTAATTCATCTCTTTCAAATGAAGAGCAGCAAGATTCAGACTGTTGTTGGAAGAAAATAAAGCGAAACAAGCAGGCTTCATCAGCACAACAACTTTATGATGTTGATGACCTGATAAGCTTTTTTTCTCTCTTTTTTTTTTTAACTTTTTTTTTACTCCAATCTCTTGAATTTTTTTTCAAATTTTTTATTGCAAATGGGTTTCAATGATGTGATTTGTCATGATGAACCTTGTGCACTGCCTGTAGATAGCATGAGTTCTATACTTGGGCTAGCTTCTTTCAATCTTCCCTTAATTACCTCAAAGGATCTTGATGGAAATCCTCCATTGAGAGAATCTAGCACTAGTCACTATAGTGGAAAACCACAAGATATTCATCAAACAAAGGAAATGAGTTGTCCTACTACTTCTGAAATGTCTGCATTTTGTGGTAATGATTTTATGACTGACTGTCGCTGTAAAGTTTCAATAATGGCCTGGAAGGGATTAAGAGCCAAAATTGGTCAAATTCCACAGCACATGTTCCTTCTCTTACTGAACAAGCCCACATAATATTTGATGGCATTGAAAAAGGAGAAGGATTTGATACCACCATCTTAAGAGAGCAGTTCGCGAGCTACCTCAAACTTGTAAATGATTTCTTACAACTGAAATCATCTTTTTCTTCAAGTGTTTCATCAAAATTTCAGCTGAAGGAATTGAAGAAGTTAAAAGGGAAACTGGATGATTCTTTAAATCTTGAGAAAGAGGCCATTGCCAATGCTTCATTTGTTGAGGATGAACTTGCCAAAATTGAGGAAGAATTGGGCAAGCTAACTTCAAGGAAGAAAGTACTTAAGTCCTCCTTAGAAGGTATGAAGAATGATGTCTTGGAAAGCAGAACATGGTTTCTCAAGCTCGTGAGGAAATATCCAAAGTTGAAGCTATATCAGTCTGCAGTGAAGAAGATGAGCAATCTCTCTCTAAGTTGCAAAAGTTTCTTTCTGTTAAGCGCATTGAGTTGGAGCAACTTGAATGGAATCCATAGAGGCTTTTTTAGACTTTGCTTAGTTTTTTTTTGTTTGAATGTAATCAAATTTCTTCAATATTAATAAATTTTGATTTCATTAATTACTCATCACACTTATTCTTTTTGCTCAATTTTGATTTTTTTTTTACAAGTATACTTAGCAAAATACTAAGCTGCCTACGTACCTTCTTTTTGGAAAGATAAAGTCATAACATAGTTCAATTACAAGAGAGATTTTTTTTTATGCGACTGAACTTAGTGTAATACTAAGCTACCTATATACCTTCTTTTTTTTTTTTTGAAGGATTAAGTCAGAAAGTAGTTCAATTACAAGATTTTTTTTGTTTTGTTTTTTTTTATTAGTATTATTAGCCGTTCACAGTTTTTGCTCATGCGGGCCAGGAGCGCTGTCCAGCTTCTAAGCATAGTATCTCTTCAAAAAATTGTCGTTCATTGGCCCAATTCACACTCCATCTTGATAAATTATTTTGTATGCTCCATTCGAGTAGACTTCTTGAACTACATATGGTCCGTCCCAATTTGAAAGGAACTTATTGCCTATACGTTGTGATATGATTATTGGTCTTCTCACTGCTAAAACCAGATCACCAACTTGAAAAGAGCGAATTCGCACCTTCTTATTAAAAGTTTTGCACATTCGGGCTTGATAACACTCCAAACGCTATTGTGCTTTAAGTCGTTTTTCATCTAGTGCTTCTAACTCTTGCAGGCGAAGCCGAGCATTGTCTTCATTAGAGAGACCTTCTTGAATGGCAATTCTCAAGAAAATCGCTTATTTAAATCATCCAAATCACTTGATTGATTACTAACTTTGGCAATAATTGAAAATCACAATTAAAAATTGAGCATAATTGAAGTAAGGCAATAATTCTGGCTTTCTTACCTCATATAAAGAAAGTACTTGATTGATTACTAACTTTGAATCTCCAAATACCCTCAAGTTAGATATTTCCATATCAATCGCCATTTCTAGACCAAGTATCAAAGCCTGATACTCTGCCACATTATTTGAACACCTCTCGACTAAATTGAATGCGAAAGGTAATATTTCTCCTTCTAGAGTGATGAAAACAACCCCAGCTCCTACACCCATTTGACTGGATGCACCATCAAAGAACATTCTCCAAGGTTGTGGAACTTCAACAAGGAAAACTTCTTCATCCGGCAACTCTTCAGAGAACTTCCAATCATCAAGAATAGGATGATTTGCAAGGAAATCAGCAAGAGCTTGGCCTTTTATTGCCCTCTGTGGGATGTACATTATCTCAAACTCTTGAAGTAATGGAGCCCACTTCGCTAACCTTCTAGACAAGACTGGTTTGGCCATAAAATATTTGATGGGATCAGCCCATGAAATTAACCGAACTGAATGAGCCTACAAATAATGCCTCAGTTTCTTTATAGCAAACATTAATGCTAGACACATCTTTTTGATTAGCGAATAGTTCAACTCAGCACTAGTTAGCATTCTACTGAGATAATATAATGTATTCTCCTTTCCGTCATCATTCTCTTGTGCTAATAATACTCCTAAAGAGCATTCGTTAGCAGCAATATATAAGATGAGGGGATGCCCTTGTATTGGCGCTCTAAGCACAGGTGGTTTCATCAAATAAGATTTTTCTAAAAGCATTACTACATGCCTCATCCCATTTGAAAGGAACTCCCTTCTTCATGAGTCGACTGAACGGCTGACATTGATCGGCTAGATTTGAAATAAACCTTCGAATGTATGCCAATTTCCCTTGTAGGCTTTTAAGTTCATGAATGTTTCGAGGTTTCGGCATTTTGAGAATTGCATCAACTTTGGACTGATCAATCTCAATACCTCGATGTCTTATAATGAACCCTAAAAAATTCCCTGAAGAGACTCCAAATGCACATTTTAAAGGATTCATCTTCAGCTGAAATTTACGCAAGCGTTGAAATACTTGTCGAAAATCCTAGATGTGGTCAGTTGCTTTCTTTGACTTTACAACTAGATCATCAACATAGCACTCAACATTTTTATGGAGCATGTCATCAAAGATCTTTTGATTGCTCGTTGATAAGTAGCACCAACGTTCTTCAATCCAAAAGGCATAACTGTGTAGCAATATATACCTTTCGACGTTCGAAATGCTATCACTTCTGCATCCTTGACAGCCATGGGGATTTGATTATAGCCAGATGAGCCGTCCATGAAAGAGAGTCGCTCATAACCAGTTGTGGCATCAACCATAATTTCAATGATGGGAAGAAGAAAATCATCCTTCGGACATGCATTATTTAAGTCTTGAAAGTCTACAAAAATTCTTAATTGTCCATTTTTCTTTTTGACAGGAACAATGTTTGAGATTTAAGTAGGATACTTGACTTCCCTTATGAAACCGGCTTCATTGAGTTTATTGACTTCAGCTTCAATCAGTGGGATCAACTCTGGACGAAATCGCCTTTGAGCTTGTTTCACT
>CANUEX010155493.1:0-10986 GCA_948099535.1 Jatropha multifida | reverse complement strand
ATAGTGACGCACAGTGTTTTTCAAAAATATCCGATTCGGGTCTAATTTAAATTAATTCGGTCCAATTAAAGAAATATTGGTCCGATTTTATTCAATTAACGGTTATTCAATAAATTTTCGGGCGAACCAAAATGATTTTCGGTCCCCATAATATTACGTGGCGTAATATTATTGGCTAATAATTTACAATTTAAATTTAAATGGGAATGTTTCGAAATAAAAATTTCAGAGTATTACATTTTATTATTTTAGATGACATTTTATTTAATTGATAAATTAAATTATTTACAAATGAATAAGTTATATATATAGATATATATTGCTAAGACCGAAAATAAAATAAAATAAATAAAAATTAGAAAAATACAAACCAATTTGACATGATTGGTCCTTGTATTGTTTTATTCAAGTATTGTTTTATTCATTAGCAACGGACCTTATATCCGTTTCTAAAATCGATTTCTAGTAAATTGGATCTTTCTCTCAGTGATAATAGCAACGGATTTTTTATCCGTTTTTAATATTCATTTTTAAATTCGTTTCTGATCCGTTCTTGATCTACGCATGTTGATTTCCCGTCAATATTAGCAACGGAAATTTTCATTTCTCATTTTTCTATTTCTAATACGTTTTCAGTCCGTTTTCAATCTGTTCTTAAAGTTGGTCAAAGATAAAATATCATTTTCCATTTCTATATGGAAATGGAAATTTTTGTTGCTAAATTTCCATTTTTATTTGGCAATTTTCTTGTACTGAATAAAATATATTAAAATATTAGTAGAATCCTAAATAAATTCTAATTAATAGATAATGCATGATTTATAATCCTCATCTGGGTCTAATTAAGATCCATTATAAAAATTTCAGATTTATCCAAACATGGGTGGATTCATAATTGACTACTCAAAATCTGAGAGCTTAACAGTTATAAAAATTTTCTTTCTCAACCTTGATTGTTTTTCCATGTGTTGACTAATAGAAAAATAAGTTAAATTTTGACACAAGGATAAAAGAGTTTGGAGACAATATAGAGACTAAAAAAAAATCCTTTTTTAAAAAGATAGGGATAGAATAGTTATTTTTTATAAATATAGGGACATGAGGAGCCATGATGGTATATAAGCATAAACTTCTATCCATACCCATCCAGGCCTTGATGCACTGAGGTTATAGCTAAGAAATGGCTGACTCAACTCCTCTTTTGTCCCAATCCAATTCTTTAACGGAGTCAAGACATCGTCCTTCCCTTGATCAAGTCATTGAGCAATGTATTGGAGACTTTGGTTTTGCCCAATTAGTTCAAGCAGTGTTAGTATCACTTGCATGGGTTTTTGATGCTCAACAAACCTTCATTAGCGTTTTTGCTAAAGCTGAACCAACTTGGCACTGCACTCAGATCGGAAACGAGTCATGTGACTCACGTGTCTTCAACATCTGTCAACTTCCAAAAGATTCATGGTCTTGGGATAGGCCAATACATTCATCGATCATATCAGAATGGGAACTTCAATGCTCAAATTCACTCATCAAAGGCCTTCCAGCATCTTCATTCTTCATGGGATGTTTAGCTGGTGGGTTACTTCTAGCCACACTAGCCGATTCCTCTCTTGGTCGCAAGAATATGCTCTTTCTCTCATATCTAGTAATGTCTTTCTCTTCTTTACTCACTGTTTTTTCTCCAAATATTTGGATCTATTCAGCTTTGAAATTTTTGAATGGGTTTGGCCGTGCAACAATTGGGACATCTGCTCTTGTCTTATCGACAGAGCTGGTTGGAAAACGATGGCGAGGCCAGGTAGGAGTCATTGGCTTCTTTTGTTTCACTCTTGGGTTTTTATCATTACCTGCTATTGCTTATATCAATAGGGACTCTTCTTGGAGAAATCTTTACCTTTGGACTGGCACACCCACCATTTTCTACTGCATATTACTTTGTTTCTTAGTTCATGAATAACCAAGATGGCTTTTCATTAAAGGACGAAGAGAAGAAGCTGTATCAATACTAACAAGTATTGGACAGTCTGAAAGAGAAGAGTTGAACCAAGAATTATTATCAGATTTGGAGTTCGAGCAAGAGTCGTGGAACGTTGATATTTACTCAGCAGTCAAGATCCTAATACAAAAAAGATGGGCATTTCGAAGATTATCTGCTGTTATGATCATAGGATTTGGGACTGGTTTATATATTATGGGATGCCATTAAGTTTAGGGGCTATGGATTTCAATCCCTACTTAAGCGTTACCTTTAACGCCTTGTCAGAGCTTCCAGCATCATTAATCCCTTTATTCTTTATTGATAAGCTAAAGAGGAAGTATTCGTTGCTGGTGTTTAATTCAGTATGTAGCATTTGTAGCATCTTATGTGTTATTGCCGGCAAAATGTCAGCAAATTTACAGATAGGACTTGATCTGGTTTCTATTTTTAGTGCGTGTACTGGGTTTAACATTCTATTGATATACTCATTAGAGTTGTTCCCTACAAGCGTAAGGAACTGAGCAATATCGATGGTAAGGCAAGCTCTTGTTCTTGGTGGTGTGCTCAGTCCACAACTAGTTGCTGCTGCAAGGAAAACTGGGTTTCTGTCATATGGAATGTTTGGATTGGTGATAGGGACTTGTACATTGTTCGTGATCTGCCTTCCAGAGACTAAGGGAAAGACATTATGTGACACAATGGAAGAACAAGAGCACAAAGAAAGATCTGCCTCTAATCTTGAATAGTCCGAACTACTTATTTTTTTATTCATAACTCGATATGGAATCAATCATTAAAGAGTAATAAATCTCCGCGTTATCTAACAAATCCTCTAGATATAAAAGGTGTGATAGCAATATCTATTTATTTTTTGGACACCTCAAATTGACATACTAAATAGAAATTAACAATGGAAAAATTATTTTTTTAAAATAACTTTCCATTTATTCTGATATAATAATATGAAGTACCACATAGAAAATGAATATCTTGTGGAAAAAAATATCATCCTGCTGTTGCATTATTTTAGCAAGGATAGAGACGGTCATGGTTGGATAAGTTGCGTCCTATTCTGTGATGGAAAGATTTAGATGCTAATTGACTAATTGCTGATTCACGGCTCTTGTCCTTTGCCAATTAATGTAAATATTCTACTAATACTTTCCCTCCAATCAAATTGATCCTTAATTTTTCAACCTTATTCAATTGGGTCCCAAAAAGATACGATGCAGTTCAAATTGGGAGATTGCTTTTATTTAATTGTAGCTCAACTTAATCTAGTTTTTGGCGAAAAGGTAAAATATAATCCTTATTGTTTAAAAATAATAAAAGAAATATATATACACCTCAGGATTTTTATATACTAATAATCTATTTGCAATGTACAAATAATTTGAAAATATTTTAGCAAAATATAATTTAACAAAAATTTCTAATCAACTTCAATTTGTCTACCAATGAAGGAGTGAAAGCATATATTTCTTACATTTTTCGCCTCCCAAAAGATCAAACTTAATTTGCCAAAAAGCCTGTATCATATAGTACATAGTCGATGTATGTGTTCATCTATATACCAAACCAATCGCAAACAGTGTTTTTAAAAATGTTTTTTTGATTGGCTTGATGTATGAGATCAGCCATATACGGGTGTGGTGTGGGCAAAAATTTTTCAGATACTTAAAAACCGAAATATGAATTGAAAATTCATTAAATAACAGAAAAACTATTGCATATAAGGATCTAAGTAAAATAAGAAGGGAGAGAGATTGAGCGAGAAAGACATATGAGAATGAAAACTGAAAACAAGAAAGAATTATGAGAAGGATCTAAGTAAAATTCATTGAAATTTTTAGACGTCACCTGCAAAAATAAAAATATGGATTTTTATAAATAAAACTTAAATTATAATACCACCCTAAATTGCAATTAAAACTTACTACTTTTAAGCATGGATTAACTTAATCCAAACTTCCTCATTTTTAATTGTTGTCTTCTATAAATATCTTTTTTCATTATATAATTATAAATTATAATTACATCTCATAATTTGATTTTAATCTTTTAGGAGCCAAATAAGCTCATAGTAGTTGAATTTTTTACATTTTACAATTATTTCCAAATTTACATTAAGTGTCAAACAATAATAGTAATTAATTTATTATTTGAGAAGTACACTCTAATTCTTTTAAAAAGACGTACATATATTAAATAATATATTTTTATTTATTATTTATTATCAATTAAAGAAATAATTTAAAAATAAAAAAATTATAAACGGTTTCCATACTGTGCCAAAATTAATTACTTTGTCTCTATATTTACTAAAATATAATACTTTATTCTTATATTTTCATTCCGTTCGACTATTATATCATTATGTCAGTATTTTGAATTTTTTCCATTAAATTTAAAGGAAAAAAACTGAAATACCCTTGTCTTCTTTCACTTCCTAGTGCTCTCTCTCTCTTCTTTTCCCCTCTGTCGTCGAACGACCCTGAGATTCCGGAGATAACGGCAGTAAAATTGACAGCTGCCGACGGGCTTTTGTTTGGGTTTCTGACGATGTATGGCTGTATGGCTACGTAAATGACGTCGTTTTTTGACTTGACTGGACAGTGTGGCAAGAGCAGAAACTTGCTAGAAAGTTCGTTGAATTCTTCATCAGTATAGAGACCCAAGGTGGCGCCCAAGAAACCATCGCATAAGTAATTTATTTTTGAAGCATTTTGTTGCATTAGTTAGTATAGATGTTGGTTGTTTTTTTCGTTTGGGTTATTTGAAGGGTAATATCTTGCTAGGGTTAGAGCAGTGACAGAGGCGGAAGTCCTTAGCCCCCTTCCTTCTGTCACTACTCTAGCCTTGTTCCAGTTTAGAAAGTCAAGCCTCCCTAATTATCTCTTTAAATGAGAATTAAAACCAAATAGTTATTCCCATTACGAAATGGGAGTTGGTTGATTTTAATTTTGAAATGCTCATTCTTAACTTTCAATTATCATGTTTTAGACTTCAGTCATTTTCATAAAAAAAAAAGATTGTTTTTCAATTACAAAGTCCGTTTAAAATGGATTTGGCTCTAGTCATCAATTTCGAAGAAAAGAAGTCATTGTGAATTTACCTTAGCCTTAGGGAATGAATTAAAGGGAATGAATCCTAAAAATCTAAGTTAAGGAAAAAGATTAGAAGAAAAGTGAGTCGGAAATACTCAAGAAGAAGAGTAGATGAGAAGAGAGCTAAAAGTCCGAAGGAACATTTCAACTAAAGCCTCTAGAATGTATTTTGCAAGAAGTAAATTAATTTAAAAAATTCTAAGCGATTTGAATTGAGGAGGAATTTCCCCTTATACAAGAGAATCCCAGAAGGTGAGATTCATGATTTTCTAATGTGGGATAAATGAAATTTTCAAATTTGAGGCATCATTGTTCATACAACTCAAATTCATGATTTTCCATTCAATTTCATGAAAATTCCATTAGACCAATATTTCTTTTTTCTTTATCAGGGCCGATGCTCTCAAAAAAATCCTAAACAGTTTGAAAGTTACTCCAACAATATCTATCTCTGCTTCCTCCTTAACCGGCTTAAATTATACACCTTCATTTACTAAGGCACAATTGTCTTGTATGAAATGACTTCCAAAGGAATAACTTTTGGGAATGTCGTACAATAATCTCCAAGCTATATATATATATACACATATATAAAGGGAAAAGTTTATTACAGTAGTACAAAAGGAACTTGATATTTATCACTATGTTCAATAGGTCCAGACTTGACATTATCAACATGATTTGGAATGTGGCCTTATGAAGTCTCAACGCACAAGCTCTTGGTCCAAGAGACAACATCCATGACATCAGACCCAAACTTAGATTAAAAAAAAAAAAAAAAAAATCTAATAATAGATAAATGAGTTTCAGATAGTAACCATACACTATAATAACAACACGTTAAAGTCTTGTCTTTGAATCTCGTCATTCTTTTCGTATCATTAGAGTCTTTTCGTACAAGCGTAAGGCACTCAGCAAGTTACAAATATTGTCGATTTTACTAACCAAATATATTCTTCCCGGCAGGGGATAGAAAAGAATCTCAACAAAAACTGCACCAATTCCTTTAATGATCCGAAACTGGTAAATTTTTTTCTTGACTTGTGTTTTCTTCTAATCTTTCCTTGCTATTTGGTACATCTAATATTTATGGTGTTTCGTATATATTATGCAGTGGATCTTTCCACAATATGCATTGAGGTTCATTACAACCCCATTTTTCATCCTGAATACAGCTTATGATGAGTTCCAAGTAAACATTTACTAGCCAGCCTTCTTGAATCTGAAATCACGCAACACACACCATTGAAGTCACACTTTATACTAGGTTCATTAAATGATACAGAATGATTGAAATTTTAAAGTTCAACAGTTGAACCATATATATATTGGTGCCTCCTTCTGCTGACTTGCATGGACAATGGAAGAGTTGCAAGCTGAACAGAGCACAGTGTGATACAAAGCAAATAGAAACATTACAAGGTTTGGTCTCTCCATGTTCCGCCAAACATTCTTTACGAATTTTGAAATTTTACAAATTACATAAACCAATTACTTTGTTGTATTGATTTCTTGTGTCCAGGTTTCAGAAGTGATACGCTGATAGCCCTGGATTTTTTCCTCAAGAGTTCCACCCATGGGGGAATGTTTATAAATTCTTGCTTTGCTCATTGTCAAAGCTAGTCCCAGGACACATGGTTTGCAGTTGACTCCCCAAGGTTACACGACAAGGTACAGAGCTTACATTTTCTACCCATTAGGCTTCAGAATATTATTTTCTCTTATACATGCTTTGACATCACTATCCACTGACTTGATAGGCTATTTTGTGCTCTTAATTAAATGAGTAAAATTTTGCTATTTTTTCAATTCAAGCTGCAACAAATTAGAAATGAACTACCTCCAATTCAAATTAGCTCATTTTCAGATATAACATAATCTGATCACATAAAAGAAATAGTAAGACAATTTAAGACCTGATTTTGGAATGTGCTTGTCTAATTTGCATGAAAGCTTGTTCAAGCCACTCACAGAGTTATGCCCTTCTGTTTCTTTAACAGTGTCCTGAATTAAGCTCGATCAGAGCAACTCTTATTGTCATCTTCTCATTTCCATTATCTTACTGATTTAAATCTGGTTGCTGAATCCTTGACCCCATTTTATTAATAAAACTCATCAATGTCACTGTGAATAAATAGTATCTCTACCTTCTTTGGCAGACCATAGCAGAAGCAGTTGGTGATTGGTATTTTGATAGAAATATAACCAAAGAGATTGACTGTCCATACCCTTGTGACAATAACTGCCATAACCTCACACCATCATCCGCGGTATTTAATCTCGTCCTAAATCGAAATATGTTTAATATCGATGCTCGATATGTTATCGTTGTTGCTAAGAAACCAATATTGCAGGATTCGGATTCGTAAATGGAAAAAGATTCTTGTGGGTTTCTCTCTTTCTTGAAGTTCCAACTAAAGATAGTGGGTCATGAAGGGGACGAGTGAAAGGAAGATATACTAAAAGGAAGAGTATGTAGTTATTGATATTTAAAGAAACTTTAGAGCAGAAAAAAAATTATAAAATCCATAATATTATAATAAAGGAATAAACATTCTTCAAATTTGTTATTGTTGATTATTGATGCTAGAAATATGAGAGCCACTTTAATTGTTCAAGTACATGTTCTGTTCTGAAGTCAAATCTTAGTGATGTGCTTTAACATATAATTTTAATTGATTTTCCATTACATGCCAAAGCTGTCATTTAGAAAAACTATTCGTCTGCTTACTTACTCAAATTCACGACATAGATATAGCCGATTTATATTATTTTTTTCTTCCTGGGACTACTTGGATGCTCTCTTGGTTTCGATTTCTCTGTCACACACTTGAGAGTGATCTTGATGGCTGTGAAATTTGCTGCAGAAGTCACAAGGAAACCAACTTTACCATTGTCCATGGCATCAGTATGGGCTCATGGTTATGGTTGCCTTTTTTTCAGGACCGCGTGCTGTGTAAATTTGATCCTAAACTTTAGCTAGTTCTCCATGTGACTCGCTGAATTTTAAGAGATTTCAATCATAATCCTATGAAATATGAAAGTGCAGGATCTAAATATCTCGTAAAGTTTAGAGAGCTATAAGGATAATCACCGAAAGTATATGGTTAAATCAATGCATTAAGCCACAGGGATAATCACTAAAAGTATATAGTTAAATCTAGGCATTAAGCCATTTTAGTTGGTTCTCCACGTGCCCTGCTGAATTTTAAGAGATTTCAATCATGACCCTATGAAATATGAAACTGGAGGGTCTGGATATCTTGTAAAGTTTAGAGAGCCACAAAGATAATCATCAAAAAGTATATGGTTAAATCTATGCATTAAGCCATTTTAGAAAATTGTTATAATATAGCCTAAACTTAAGCCGTTTGATTGTATAAATTACATAGGAGACAATTAAAAAAGAAGTGTTTATTTTTGTAGTTATTCTTTTTTCCTAGAAAAACAAAAGTATCAAACATCCATAAAAGGTTACGAAAAGAGTTGAACCAAGAATTATTATCAGATTTGGAGTTCAAGCAAGAGTCATGGAACGTTGATTTTTACTCGGCAGTCAAGATCCTAATACAAAAAAGATGGGCATTTTTAAGATTATCTGTTGTTATGATCATAGGATCTGTGACGGCGCTTTTCGCAAGTATACAAAATCACAACAAGTAATAAAAAGTGAGTAGATTATTGTCCCACGAAAATTGTATATTAATTACTAAAATTATATTAACCTACTATTATTTAAACGATAAAGAAGAGCATAGTAGTAAAAATAAAAATAAAATAAAATAATGGAAAATAATTCAAGCAAGAATAATTGATAAAAAGAAATTAAGATTTAAAAAGCTACTAGGGATTTTGACTTCACTTAACTCTATCTAATTTATTTTATTAGTTTTTTAATCAATTTTAATTGTTCAAGTATGGAAAACAACCCTAGAATCACTAACAAGCTCTCTCGATGTATTATTAGCTATTTTTACCCCGTCTAATTACCTATCTCCCAATAGTGCGATCAAATATGAATTAAATCATTCAGTTTTATGGTTTATTTAAAAATTTATAACCTAAGGTTGTTAAATTATGAAAATCCCCCATGAGTCAAACCATATAGCTTCTGCATCAAGTTATTATTCCTATGTAATTTATTACATTTTTCTTATCAAAAACCCTTCTTTCGATAGTGATTAATGAAATAAATCAATCCAATGGAGAAACTTTGCTTGGAAGCATTAAGTTCAATAATAAATTATATCTTGAGCGAGGAAAAAAAAATCTAATATCATAAATTGGAATAGAAGTTAAGCTGCATCAAATCCCTAGTATGAGAGTTTAGTTCGACATAATAATTAAATAAAACTCAATTAAACTTGAAAATAATTCCATAATCAATATGAATAATGAAGAATAAAAACAAGATTAAGAGTTCAGAGATAAAAACTAGTCAACGAATAGCATAGACGGTTTTATTGATTCTTTACACAACTTGAATGTTCGAAGTCTTAAAAGAAACAAAAACTAAGAAAAGAAATAAAGATCTAAGATCTAAGATTCGATCCCCCTTCTTCCGATAGTGATCTCTCTTTATATAGACTTCATCGGATGTCTTCGAATCCGAGTAGGAAACTAGCTGGCCTACTGTCACACCCCAATTTTTAATGGTGCGATGGTCCTAGGGTCTAGGTAGGCTTAAGGCCACCGAGTACCTCGTAGAACTCACATTAAATACATTACTTATTTTGGATATTTGCTTAAGTGGGCTACAATCAATTATTTATTAAATTCCCAAGATCACTGAGAATATTCTTCCTCACATTCTGTATAGACACATATTATTCTCTCAACACTGTTACAATAAAGCTTACACATCCAACACTAATATTATCCACAAAGATTCTATGAAGCAACTAGAGATTATATAATTTAACAACAATATTTACATTGATCACAGGCTTCTTGTTGGAAGAAGGAATCAAGAAACTGACTGATTAGGATCACCTTTACCTGAAACCATAGACGCTTGAATGAGTCGTCAACTCAATGAGATTATAGTGTCATATAGATAGTGCGTACAATGAATAAGTATTTCAAGGATAGCAATACCATATGGTAGTACGATTATTAGCTTATCAAAAATAAATTCGTATGAAAAGATTCATGGTAATTGGATTAATATCACAAATGAGATATCGAAAGAGTTTCATAATAATTAGATCAATATCACAAATGAAATATCAATAGGGATTCACAATATTCGGATAAATGTCATAAATGGGATATCACCAATATGACAAATAATCACATATATAACACTGAATAAAACATATCACTATGTATATTCCAGTGCTATCACACATTTCACATATTATTGCAGTAACTTCTCCTTTTTATCACAAATTTCTATATGCACATAGCCTGATGGTTTAGTCCCATCAAGACTGGGATTCTATCATATTGGTTAGCAAATGGTTTGGTACAAACAAAATAGGCATAGAGGCCACATAGATTTCAGAATTCATAATTTCAATATTGCAATAAATAAATATTTTCAATACCAGCAATGGTATGTATTTGATCAAAGGTTCCAATACAATAAGGAAAGGGTAGACACTATAACTCACCTTGAAAATGAGAATTTGATTCCTCTTGATCACTTAATATTTCAAAATGATTCCGTAGTAATCCTCGACCTATATTCACATTTAAACATATATTTCACTTTTAGTTTGCCTCTAGTTCCTTATTGACATTCAAGGTTCCTTAATATTTTTATTTATTAAATTTAAAATATGAATTTTTAGGGATAGAAATTATACATATTAAGCTTTATGTTTATTTACTATATACTCATATTCATAGATAATTCACTCATATTTTAATATTCTCAATTTAGTGCAAATCTAATGAAAA